>MQRK01252856.1:52389-63207 GCA_001938485.1 Girardia tigrina | reverse complement strand
AAAAGGTCAAGTTCTGGAATTTTTACACCTCACATGTTATATATCAAAATACTCGTCTTGACGAGTAGATTTAGAATATGCAAAAAATAGAGGCTGCGTACCCATTGGGCCACCCTGTAAGTTCTCAAAACTTTATTACCTTTCAAAATATTTTTTGTAAAATGTTTTTCAATTAGTTATATTTGAGCATTGTTATGCAGAAAGCAGCCAGTCCACAAATAGGTATTGTTACGGTTTTTATGGGCAATGAATGGAGTATTGTCTAAGAATGTTCTTCTAAAAACAGCCAGTCCCCCTGTCATTAAAAAAAGCTTGTAAAATTCTATAAAAATGCTGTACAGCTTTAAATAGTTTGGTAAGATATAAAGTTTCTCTAGCACATTTTGTATATTTTGTGGACTGGCTGCTTTCTATATAACTACGCTCATTTAATGTCTTGATTGATGTTATATTAGAATTTGGTAAATTATCTGTAATTTGACTATTTTACTGGACGAATCACCCGAAGATGCTGTTTGTAAAAATACATGACATGACATGATTTATATACATATATATGTATACAATATGTAATTTATACAAGTTAATAAAAAAGTTTTCTTAAAGCAGTGCTCCATTAAAAACACATGGGACATTTTCGTTTGATGTTAGTTTATCATTTGATTAATTATTCATTTCAATTCAAATTTATTTTCAAATATTTAATAATTATTTAATAATTATAATAATTATTATTTTCTAAAGTATTTTCATATTGCTGAATCATTGTTAATTATTATTATTATTTATATATTAATTAATTAAACTAATTTATTAAACTACTTTATTTTCTTTTTAAATAATATACTGAAAATCTCTAGTTCAAAATAAATTAGAAATAAATTGTTGTACTTTTATGTATAGATAAAATCCACTTATAGAAAGAGGCTGTAATTAATATATAAAAACCTGTTTATTCCATGTATAATTAAATCGAACTATTACCAAGCAAGATAGATTGGTGTCACGTGAATTGTTTATTCACTGAACAAAGAAATATATATCGATATTTTCATTGAGAAAGCAAAATGAAGCTTTGTTTTCATTAATTTTTAAATTAAATCTTTTTTAACATTTAAGAATGGCTATAAATTCTTTCCCGAATTCTTTCCATTATGAGACTAAGTAATAATTCAAAATAAATTAATTTCTTCCTTATCTGTTTTATATGAAGAAACTCTTGTTAGATATCTCAAACAATTTTCTTTTAATTTGAAAATGTTGTTTACTAATTGTATAGCTTTTGATTTAATAAATTGGAGGAAAATAGGGCTCTGCAAAGGTTGTCTTTTATTTATATATTATTTTCGTTATATTAGTTTTTTGCTGATATTTTGAAGATAATATTTCTGATTTATTGTCTTTTTGGTAGCATTTATTGTTTTTTTGATGTTCCCAGTTTCATAGCCTTTTGGTTTTCTTTCAATTATCACATTCAAAAATGATACAATTTCACAAGTAAATCTTATGTTCGGATGAAGTTCGTTCATAAGCGTTAGGAAATAATTTAGATGACTTATATTCAAAAATCAAGAAAATATCATCAACATATCTGGTGTAAAATAATGGCATGTTTTCCTAAAAAATTAAATTAGTTCTCGATACTTTAAAGAAATATTGAAACCACTAAAGGTACCACTTCATACATTACATGTACCATTCATTATTTAAAATAAATGAGACATTTTTAGTACTAAATTCCATAACTGTTATCATAGCTTTATTATTAATAACAATTATTGTAACAATTTCAAAGGAGTGTTTAGCGTTGTTCAATGGCAATCCGAACGAATTTTTGCGCCGTTTCATAACTGTGGGCGAAACATGAATCCATCATAACACATCGGAGACCAAACAGCAGTCAAAGCATTGAATGTCTTGCAGGCGAACAAGTTTCGAAAAGGCCAAGTCAGCTTTATCAACCAATAAAGTCATGGCGACATTGTTTTGGGAAGCACATTGAATAAGGCTTATCAATTACATTTAAAATAAAAATAACAATCAACAGTGAATATAAAACTATTCAACAAGAATTACTGAACACACTCAATCGAGTAGGAATAGCTCCATTATTAATTATGTATTGAATTGCAAAGATCGAAATAAAGTCGATTATAATAAAGACTTTCAAATCTTATGTAAAAATTTTGATAATTATAATGAGAAGATAATCACTGAAGCATTGTTAATTAAGCATTTCAAACCATGCTTGAATGTTTAAATTGATTCATCTAATTTATTAAAATATTCTATTTTTTTCATTTCAATAATTGGAAATAAAAGAAGTCTTAAAATTGAGTGATGTTGCGTAACAGCCTGTCGCTTGACTTCAACGCCAAAACTGGCGAAACATGTTTTGAATTATAAATATTTCGAAAAATGGAGATTTTTGTTATAAATGTATTTGTAAAAGAAATGTGACAATAAATAAAAGTAATTATTTGGTAAATATCTGTTTTAACGAAAAAAATATGTGATTTAATAACGAATAGATTTTATTTATATTATTGATAGAATGTGGTCTTAAATATTTAAGTTACTATAATAATAGATTATAAATTATCATTTATTTTTCAGGTTATTTGATTTATGAAAATCTTCATGATTTAATATTTAAGTTATAATATTATGTTAATTATAAATGAAAAATTCTCTACACTCTTTATATTGCTTTAATTATATGAATCTCTAATTTCAATTTTTGATGTTATTTTGGGTCACATTTTCGAAAGATTAATTGTAAAAACAATCACACAAACAACATAATTAACAAAATAAAAAGTATATTAAAGTATTCGAGTTTTCTAATGAAATAAGAATTATTTCTTAGTGTCTCGAAGCAAGAAAGATAATATTTAAAAATATTATATATATATATATAATTTATCTATATAAATAAATTATTAATTAATATTAAAACAAAGATTTTTAATATAATTGAAGCAGGTTTAACATTATGGGTTTGCGCAATTATATATTAATATAATGAATATAAGTTAAACTTAAAGTCAATTTGTCTTCACAGTAATTTTCGGTATTTACCATTTGGAATTATTCCTGTTGTTCAATATGTCTACTGTTAGATATACGATGAAATAAAGAAAAAAATTTTAAAAAAATAATTTTACATTTGGTAGATTTTAAACATTAATTTTTATTTTTAGAATTATTGTGTATAATTTAAATTCGTTTCATAATATAATTTCTTTTAATTAAATTATTTCAAAAAAAATGTTTTAAATATAAATTTTCATTATGTCAAATTTATTTTATATTTATATAAAATCAATAAAAAAGATAATTTAATTAATTAAAATAAACCTAAATCATTATTTTAATTTGAAAGAGCGATTAAAAAAATTCGTCTTTTTTACAAGGAAATTTTTTTTTCGTTATTTCAATTATAAATTTGTTATTTAAATATGATTATATTTTTGGAAATGTTTCCTAAGAAGTCAGGTATGTTATTTGTATGGAAACATCGGAAATTGTTTATTATTTGTATTTTCGTCTAAACAGAATCCATTAAAAAGTTGCAAAATCAGGTCATAAAATTGACTGTCATTTGATCCAGGTGCGATTTATCAGAACCATTCAGTTTGTTTTCAACTTTTTTGTTTCATGACATAATTTATTTGTCCAAATTCTTAGCTGTATGGATATTATAATGTGTTTTATTTTATTTTTTCAGAATAGAACGTTTTGAATTCAATTATATTTTATAGTCATTAAGAACACCAATTTCAGTTTTCATATTTTTATTTACACAACAATTTTGATTGACCTTATGACAATCTTTGTCAAAGCTTTCATACAAGTGTATTCTAACTAAATTGATTAATGATTTAATTCTTATTATTTTTTTATCAAATGGAGAAACAAATAATTTATTAAAATATTTATTCAAAACTTCAAAATTAAAATGATTATTAATTATTTAAAAAATATTAATTTGATTTATTTATTAAAAAATTGTAAAAACTTATTTAAAACTTTACAATTATTTTAAATTAATAATAAATTTAAACATTTTAAGATTATAAGAATTAAAATATTAATCATCCATCTGGGTAGGTGAGACACCTTTACAAATCAACATACATATTCAAACACAAAACATCATACATTCAAAATTTTCCTCACAATATTAAAAGTTTCTAAAATTTTATGCACTATTTATCAACCTCAGTCGACTCCAGATCCAGTTATTCTTTTGATACTTTATTTATATTTTTGTACTTTCAAGTGTTTGTTCTAACAAGTTGACTATTATAAAATTTCACACATTACTTAACTTAGTATTATTTTTAAATAATTCATTGTTTTTTTTTCAATTGACAAAAATTTAGGTAACATAAATTATAAATTTAGCTCACTGCTAGTTTACAAAAAATCAATACATTCACTAATAATCAATTTAATAAACAATTAATTTTAAGAAAATTAAAAAAAATAAATAAATTTTAAACTGAAAAATAATACAATCAATTTTTCTACAACAGCTAATCTCTTATAGGATAACTTCTATTCATTATTTTTACTCTTAAGTTTTTCGAATTTTCGCATTTTTATTATAAAAAATATTTTTCAAACTCTTAACAGTGTGAGTCAACAAAACCTAGGCTAGGATCATTTTGAAAGTGGATGCTCGGCGATCTTCAAATAATGTATTATCAGTTTATACACGTAGGCACTATAATAATTATTAGTGTGGGTCTTTCAGTGTCGGTGAGATATTTCTTTTATCAAAACATCTTCACTCGCTAAGTGAAAAAATCCCTCGGCTTTATTGCATGCAATAATATGATGCCGAAATCCCGGAATTCCGGAATTGCAGTAAAATTATGTTTACGCATTGATAAATTGGATTTTAAAAGTAGAGGATATGGTCAATGAAGCCTTTATAAACACTTAAAACTATAAATATGAAGGAATCATGTGATTACTTTCGAACAGACATTCAATATGTTGGTGATTCTACGTCGTTCTCTGACAAAATATGGAAAAAATATGGAAAGTAATTGAGAAAGCCAGAAGCATTCTAAAAATGTTCAAAAGCTGTCCTTTAATAGATAATATTTTGGAAACGCAAATCTTAGCTGACTCTTCCTCCCGATCTGAACATCATTTTGTTTCGTTAAATCTACTGAAGTAGCTTAGTAGACATGGTCGACCGGCCTCTTGAAGTTAAACCCACTTTGGAATAAAAGTTTCATTGATCTGAAATTTTGGATGTTTTCAATGAACATAACTTCTAAGTAATTACAAACGTTTCTCAAGCTCTGAAACTCCTGTACGTATTCTTTGAGGCTCTTTATTGTAGTGATTAAAATCCATGGACTATATATTCCATTGTAACATATGTGCTAGAAGATTTACGCCAACAGTCAACGATCCGGAGTCTTTATTTGGAATCTTCTTTCAGACAAGGAATAACAGACGATAAAACTATAGACTCAACTAACATCTTTCACTAGCTTTATGACTCTTTTATTTATGGGTGGCCATCAAGACCTTAAACACCAACCTGCACTCTTTTTACAGAAAGAACAACAATAATTGGGACCCAGAGGAAATTGAAACGACAAAATCTGAACAATTTGCTGGAAACAGCTATTGGATCGCAAATTATATATACCAAATAATAAACAATGGAAATGTCAATGAGGATAATCGAGAAACTGTCTGGGAACTGTCAAAGAAGAGACGATTCAACAGAATCTCTGTACACCCCTCAAAAGATCGGAAAGGAACGGAACCGAACCAAACATACCAAGATCGACAGACAGCCGCAGATGAATTTCTCAAATCCGTTATCAATGAATCTATTGAACAATTCTCTGACAAATTCCAACACTTCATCCTACAAAAACAGAAAAAAAGTTGCAAAAAACCCTACAAAGGAAAGATCGGCAAGGACAGAGGTAAAAATGACAAATACCTCCATATCAAGTATAGAACTGAGCCCAAAAAGGTAATTGAGACAATCCTCTCTGAATCGAAAGTGAATGAGAGTCCACCAAATGAAAAGATTCAAGAATATGGTCGGACAAAGACACCAGACCCCCCAATAACCGACTGGACAAAATGTCACCAGATTGAGAAGAGTCCAGATTTCGAATTCAAGAAAATTACCGAGGCAGAAGTCATGTCTGTTCTTCAGAAAATGAAAAAATCTAGCCCTGGGAAATCGAACATTACTTACAAAGACATCGAATATTGCGATCCCAGTGGAAAAATCCTAGCAAAACTGTTTGAGAAGATTATGGACAATAACGACTTACCGAAAAGTTGGGGTGAATTCATAACAATACTGATCCCCAAACCGGGGAAAGACGGTAAATACAATGAAGTATCCTCATGGAGGCCAATAGGACTACTAGAATGCATATACAAAGTATTCGCGTCCTGTCTGACATCCCAACTCGAAAAATGGTTGACAGGGAATGACCTTATCTTCCCACTTCAAAAAGGAACCGGCACATCCGATGGTTGCGCAGAACACAACAACGTGCTAAGGATCGTCTTAGAAGAACTAGATGAAGTCCATGTCGCCTTCCTTGATCTCACAGACGCATTTAGCAGAATGCCCATTGCCCATGTGATAGAAATTCTACGTCGAAAAGGAATGACATCAAAGTCTTGCGATTTAATACGACAAATCTACACCGACAACACATCCGAATACTCTGGCAATGGCTGTTCGATCCCAGCAATACCAATCAGCAGATGAGTTCGGCAAGGCTGCCCACTTTCGATGCTTCTGTTCAATGTCGGTATAGACCCAATCCTGACAGAGATTGACAGCTCACCAGACTCTGGAATTAAAATTGGGACTCTCAAAATATCCTGTCTCGCCTATGCCGATGATATCGCGCTAATTTCAAACACGAATCAAGGTCTCCAGGAAATGGTCAACAATGCTTTCGAATGAGCCTCCTGGACATCCATGACCTTCAACCCAAGTAAATCCGGATACTTGTCTACAATAAAGGGAAAAGAGAAAATCTTCATCAATGACGAAGAAATCCCGACAGTTGATGACGAAAAAGGATACAGATACCTAGGGGTTGACTTCTCAAGAAAGACAAAAAGCTCCCCAACCGAACTATTTACAGGTATCATCAAAGACATGAAAAAAATTGCCAATTGCGCTCTCGACCCATGACAAAAGATTGACGCATACAAAACATTCATCCACTCGCGTCTAATATTCTCATTCCGAAATTACAACATTTCGAATAGAGAACTATCTGATTATGGCCACCCCGAAACAAAAGACAAAGCCTTTGCGAGTGGTCTGGACAAAGAAATCAGAAAAATTATCAAACCCATCTGTGGACTCCAACCGACAGCAAGCAACCACTATCTTTATGCTGGAAAAGAGTACGGTGGACTCGGACTAATTCAGACCCGTGACGAATACGCCATTCAATCAATCATACAGGCGTTCAGGAACTAAACCTGCGAGGATATGAGCGTTGCTGAAATAACATTGATTAATCTAAACAACACCTTAAAAAAACAAAAGAAAAACAAACAGAGAAAATACAATCCCGACAGGACAATCAGTGAAATGTTGGAGTGGTTCAACGAAGGCGACCGCGAAAACGGAATCCAATCTTGGTGGACCAAAATCAGAAACAACATCAGATATCTGGACAAGATTAGATTACAGACACGTTTTCTACACGATCACGAAAAGGGAATTTGCCTGCAGATTAAGTCATCCAGCGAAAACCTGACATTATCTGTCGCTGACAATAAAACTCTATCTTTCCAATTCCATAGATTATACCGCCACCAGAAATTTGTGGATTGGTCAAAACAATCAAGTGCGGGCAGATCGGCTGACTCCTTGAGCAAGAATAAGATCTCAAGCCAAGTATTATATGATGGTAGCCTAACAGCAACTGAATGGCGATTCATCCATCAAGCTCGTACAGGTAATCTCCCTGTAAATTATAAGCCAAAGAAACCAAGAGAACAGACACTATGCCGTGCTTGCCGACAGTATGCTGAAACACAGATGCACGTTCTATGTTGTTGCAACGCAAATATGGCACTGGTCACTGATCGCCACAATTCTGTGGTTGACTTGGTTATTGAGGCTATTGACTTTGAAATGCCCTACTATGAGATCAAGAATGACGAACAAAGTGATTTCTCAACTTCAAGCAGAAGGATCGATATTCAAGTCAAAAACACTGGAGGCAGAACTTTATGGCTGATCGACATCAAGACGCCGTACGATGACACGGAAAATCTCAAGTCAGCCAGGGAGCTCAACGAGACGAAATACGAGTCCTTGGAAGCAGAAGCCAAAGCCAAATTTCCGGGCTGGAACATCCAACTAGGCACAATTGTTGTGGGCTGTCTCGGTTCCTGGCCAAAGAAGAATGACGATGTGCTCAAAGATCTCAAGCTATCCGATGTTGCAATCGACAATCTTCGGAGAAGATGCGTGATATCCAATATCAAGCACTGCTCGTCGACTTGGGCGAAACATAATATTCTCTGTTTCAACCCCTGCTCGAGTTTCACGGAGAAACCAGTCAACTCAATCCTGGAACGAATCCAATCTCTGGACGCTCAATGACGCTTTAGTCAGTAGCGGTCCTCTATCTGTGGTCACTTGTGACCCATATCTTGTTCTACCTGTTTTATTGCAATAAAATTTAGTGATATGACCCTATAGTAAGAGTAGTAAAACGATCAACTGCGGAGAAGTTTTGTTTATAATTGCTCCTTCGTCTCAACGCCTATGTAAAAGAATCCATCGGCAGTGAAGAAATCATGAAGACATAAGACAAATCAGGCAATTCTGTAGATTTCAATTGAAGCTCGATTGAAAAAAGCTATCTTGATGTCCTTGATGAATAACTTTCCAGCATCAGATGACTCTATCAACTTGAATCCTTTGGCTATTTTTCCGAAAATCAACTCTATCAACTTGAATCCTTTGGCTATTTTTCCAACTAATGACAGTTAAAACACAAAACTAGTTTATTGAGTGTAGTTAATAAGGACGTAGTCATTGCAGAAAAAATGGAAAGAAAGTACATATAATCAACTTGGTGTATCTTCCAAATTTTCTGTGGGATATTTCTGCACAAAGTTGCTCTTCAGTCTGCATGATAAGTTATTTGACAAATTTTTTTCTTGCGTTTTCATTTTAAATCTACATAAATTAGGTTTTCCTGGTGTTATATTTAGATTAAATGTTTTTTAAATAAGTTTTGAGGTATGCGAAGGAGCTGAGTTCTGTTTAAAAACATTGCAAATATGAAGAGTCATTTGCAATTTACTTTTCATAATGTAAAGGAAACCTATGCCGTTGGTAAAAAATCTTGTCATTATGGCCCAAAAACTCTCGCAAGTTATCTTTTCCGGAATGTTGGACAATTGAGATTTTGTAATGGGATTGAAATTTTGACATTTTTGAAACCTCAACAAGTTTACAAATGAATTAAACTTACAAAATGTCAATTCATCGAAAAGGATCTTGCACCAATCGTTGCCTGTTCAATCTAGATATTGTTTGCACAGAAGCAAGACAAAACTTTACTAAACCATTTAGCAGAGTTTTTTGGTGAGTGCCTTTCTTGGAACCAAAAATCAATCACAAGGTTCCTTCTTATTGTTCTGGTACTTTCCCCACAGGTGGTTCATTTTTTATTTCCGGGCTTGAATATGTTGGATCTTTGGTTGTAATTTGCTGAATCAAATGAATGACTTTCCAGCATCAGATGACTCTATCAACTTGAATCCTTTGGCTAATTTTCCAACTAATGACAGTTAAAACACAATTTTGGTGAGGTTTGCTTATTTTTAATCATTCTGAGAAACAAGTTTAAAAAATGTTGATAATTTTGATGGAAAGAAACTTTTAACAAGGCTAAATAACTGGAAGATTAAATCTACAAAGTCAAAATTACATGATCTTATTATAAGAACTTTAAAAATAATACCAAAATATTTTGTGAAATTTGAAATTGAACAGAATTAAATTATATTTAATATTTATTATAATTATTTATATTATATATTTGTATTAAGGAATTAAGAGAAAGAGTTTTACGTGGAAAATATCGTATTCCTTTTTATATGTCATCAGATTGTGAAGCATTATTGAGGAAGATGCTGGTTCTGCAACCTTCAAGAAGATTACCATTAACAGTGAGTTTATTTTATTAAAATAAATAAATAATCAATTAATTCACTGAGCTTAAAATTGGTGTGACTTATTTTAATTGTAAAAGAATGTGTTTTTGATTGAAAATCAATATCAATAATTTATATTGTGAATATCTATTACGAATGTGAGATATACAGAAATATGTTACTGAAATAAAGTCAAAATTATAAATTATTATATTTTATAATATATATATTCCCTGAGTTAAACATTGGTTTCTGTCTTAATGATGATTGGAATCATTTTAAATCTTGCAATAGCGATCATAAAAGAAATGAATACGTAATTATCTTAAATGAAACTTATTAAAATTTATCTGATGTAAAAAATATGTTTCATAATATATCGTTCCTCGTAGAAAATAAAAAGATTTCTTCTTGTCTGAAAGTTCAAAAAATTATATATACAGGGTGCCCATAAAGTCACTTGACATGTTTGAAATCTTTTTTTGAAAAATCTGTAAATGCTAGCAAAGCAATTTATTAATAAAATACATCGATAGGTACTACCAAATTATGTAATATAAAAATTTTAACTTTTTATAAAATCTTTTGTAAGTAGTATATCGTAATTAAATTATG
>MQRK01252856.1:0-25262 GCA_001938485.1 Girardia tigrina | reverse complement strand
GGAAGCAAGCCTGTATAAAAAAATTCAGCTCAATTGGATGACTGAAAGTGGTCGAAAAATCAATCGCAAGATTTGTTCCAGACAAGAAAGCAAGCTAATAAAAACGTGGTAAAATAGAGTTATTTTCATGCAGGTTTTTTTTAAAAAAATAGTACAATGATTATTTATTTTTCAATAGTTCATTATTTAAGTAATTATTAAAAATGTGATTTATAATTATTAAAAAAAATTAAATAAATCTAAACTGTTATTATTTTATTTAAATTAGAAATTCAAGTGAGATAAAAGCCGCAGATAAAACAGTTATCGTTGATGATGATCGTTGTTCGGAATCTGAGACGTCTTCGTCCAACAAACTGTTGGAAACTAACATCGACGATCTGGAAGTGTCAAGAATTCATCCTCACTCTAATGGTACTTGTTTTCTAACAGTTATTGGGTTTTCTATTTTTGTTTTAGATAAACCAATTTCTAAAGTTAAACGTAATAAAACGTTTAATAACTATCCAAGTTCACTGAATCCGGTCGGTAGTCCAGTAAGGAAAGGTCTAGCTGAACAAAATACTTTCAATTATGGTTTATTCTCAAATCAGTCTACTGATCAATCCAAACTCAACCAAGGGTTTAGTAACTCTCCGCTCAATATAGGATCAAACAAAAATCCGTTAGCAAAACTATTTAAATTATTTTCATAATGGAAATAAAATTTTTGATATGATTTATTTTATTCTAAAATTTTTTTTCGATTTAAAATTAAATTAAATTATTCGTTTTTCTTTAATCTCCATAGTCAATTTATTAGGGTGATGCATAAATTTCCGACCATTTTTAATTACAGCTATTTATTTTTTAAAGCAAAGTGGCGAACGATTAATCTTCAAAGTATTCACCTTTAGCATCTATGGTCTTTTGTCATCTTTGTGGCAACAAATAGACGCCTTTGGTGAAAATGTCTTCATCTTTTGAATCAATGAAGTCATCTATGCGTTTCTTGACTTCATCGCGTGTTTTGAAATGTTGTCCAGTGAAATTATGTTGGAGAGACCGAAATATGTGGAAATCTGTTGGAGTCAAGTCCGGTGAATAGGGCAGATGCTGTAGAACCTCCCATCCAAGCGCTAAAATCATATTTTTCGTCACCGACGCAACATGTGGTCTATCGTTATCATATAGCAGTATGACCTTGCGTCCACTATGGCCCACATATTTCCTTAACTCGCTGATTTTTTCGTTCAGCGTAGATAGCTGATCGCAATAGCGTTGTGCGGTAACCGTTTTCCCGTGATCCAACAGCTCATAATAAAGAATGGCCTTCATGTCAAACCACATACACAGAAGAACCTTCTTGCCATGAATATTGCGTTTTGGGGTGTAAGTTGATGAAGTTCCGGGGTCTTCCCATTGCCTCTTTCATTCTGGGTTATCATAATACACCCAATTCTCGTCTCGATTTTCTTCGGTGGTGGGTGAGGTGAGCCATGGCGATATTCATTCTATCGTCCTTGTTTCGGGAAGAGAGACCATGTGGGACCAATCTTGTTGTTTTCTACACCTTTCCTAGAGCTTTCAGACGCCGTAGGACTGTCGACTGATTAACGTTGACGCTTGGCCAGTTCATGGGTTGACTGTCCATCATTATTTTCTAAGAGAATCAGAAGCTCTTCGTCCTCCATTTCTTTTGGTCTACCACTTCGTGGCTGGTCCTCCAGGTTGAATTCGCTCTCCTTGAACTTGGCGTACCATTCTTTAATCGTTGTAAGGCCAACAGGACCTGTACCATATGCTTGGTAAATTTCGTCCTTCTCTCGCGACGCCTTTTTGACAAGATTAAACAAATAATATACAGTGGTGTATGTGATTTTTATTGGTATCCATTTCCAGAATTATAAAAAAATTAACACGTGGATTCTGGGGACAATTAAAGAAGTATATCCCTTTTTTATCAAAGGTCTTAAACTTATGCATCGACCTAATAGTTTCGAATGACTCCGTCAAATTGCAGATTTGATTTTTGAACCGGACAACCAAACTTCTTCTGATTTAATCTTTTTTTGAAAACTTTCAGATTTTATTTATGTAAAATATTTTTTATTGATTTTCACAAATTGTTATTAATTTATTTTAATTAATCAGTTGTCTAATCTAGGGGGTCTTAGATAAGTTTAACAACTTAAAGAAAGAATAAACAACACCACAAACTTTTTATATTTTCTCGTGGACTGATATATTAATACCGGTTTATTTTGTTGTAATATTATCTCGTTAAAAAGTCAATGGCTATGTTTTCATCAGTAGTAGTTGAAGTTTGTACTCAAGATTTTATTGAGAAATAAACATTTTTTTCCACACTATAATAATTCATAATAGCATATTAGATTGAAAAACGTCTGTAATTCCTAAAATAAAATATCTTTTGTTAAATGTATCTCAACATGATCCAATTTAGATTTTAAAATGGATATTTTATGGCTCTGGAACTGTTGTAGTCTGTTTATGAAATTCACTGGTATATGCTTCTTTGGTTTTACATTGAACAGTTTTATTTTTATTTTATTATAATATTAGGTGGTAAAGTATGAAATTTGTAGGCATGATTACAATAAATTCAAATAGTATAATTTGACAATGACTTAATATTTTGTTGCTCAGTTTTTTGTTTGATTGCTACATGTCAATAAAAGTTAATTAAAATTATTGTTAACTTGTTTTAAAAATCAGTATTTCAAAAAATGGAAAACCAGAAATTCGAACTATTATGAAGTACGAGTTCCTACGTGGAACCTCAGCATCAGAAACCATGTTAAACATCAATAGTGTGTTCTGATACAATGTAACTACGCAGCAGTCAGTCTGAAATTGGTTCAGGAAATTCGTGAAAGGTAAAGAGTCTCTAGGTCGTAGGTAGACAATGACGAACTGAAGGTAACCGTGTAGTTGTATCTAGCACAAGATTTTGATGATTTATCACTAATGATTGATGTTACAAAACAAATAATATCGAATTGATTTGTTCAAATGGGTAAAATGAAAAACTTGGATAACTGGATTCCACATAATTTGAATGAAAAGCAGAAACATTAGCGTTTGGATACTTACTTGCTTTCTCGTTATAAATGTGATCAGTTTTTAAATCGAATCGTCACTTGTGATGAAAATTGCATCCTATATGAAAATCGTAAATGTTCAGAAAGCTGAGCAGACACAAATGAAGCACCAAAACACAGTACAGACCACAACATTCATCAAAAGAAGTTGATGATAAGTGTTTAGTAGTCTGTCGCAGGTGTAATTCATTACGACTTCATGAAAACTGGTTCGTTTATCACAGCAGATGTCTAATACAACCAATTGTAAGATATAATGTGGACACCCAAAGAAAAACAACCGCATTTTGTAAACAGGTCGACTACCAATACAAAACCACATACTGCACTCAAGTTTTTGACAAAACAACAGAAATTTAATTTGGAACTTCTGAATCATCATCCTCATCAGACCTAACCACATTTCTTTCTCAATTTGAACTACTTTTTGTTAGAAAAAAATTCAATTCCGAGCATTCTGTAAAAACTGCCTTCCAGGAATTTATAGATTCTCATTCATCAAATTTTTATTCAAATTGCCTCAACAAGCTATCGTTCAAATGGCAAAAGTGTGTCGATAATATGGGTGCATTTTTGGTATAATGATATAAATATTTGTGTTGCTAAATTATCAATAAGCTTTGACTTTAGTTTTACATATTTCATACTTGATGGCCTAATAAACCGCATTTGCAAACTGTAAATGACATTGATGTATAATTAAAGTAACTTTTATTCCTTTTATAGGATAAGCAATATTTGAAAAGGTAAAAAAATGATGATGATATTCCTTATAAATTTGATTGAAGGCATAGAACTTTGTTGTTAAGCTATAGAACCATGCTTTTCTAAGTAGGGAAAGCATCGGTTATTGAAAGATACAAGTTTTTCCGTTAATTACTGAAAACTTTCGAGTTCGTCCGTATTACTTATGTTGAAGGGATAAAAATTATCCTTTTCGCATTGTGATTAATATAATTAATGAAATAACTCCAGTCTACAAATAAGTGATATTTGTAACTCATTGGTTTAGCCGAGTGTTTTCGCGTAGTTCTTTTTCTATGTGGGGTTGTTATATTTTGAATAAATTTTAAAAATTGGTTTTAGAAGTTCCATTGATCTCAAGCATGATTTTCTAAACTTGTTCTTTGAGATTTTTCAGTTTTAAATTATACAGTTTTTACATGTATGTCGTCGGTTTGTCTACTTTATCCGACAAAGTATTATTGGATTGAATAAATCTAAACTTTCAAGTAGGATTACATCTGAAATAACTTGAAAAGTTAATTATAATTTTTTTATCCCTAAATATTCAACATTTTATTTGTATTGCATTACCGACATTCCATCCATCAGAAAAGAAAATAATATGTACAACATCAAGTGTTAAAAAATACATAGAGTTTTTCATTTAACAAAACTTCTATTTTAATTTTGTCTTTAGAGAAGTAGAATTTTATTTTTAAAAATATCTTAACTAAGTAAAGTTAAGGAATAAAAACCGTTGTTTCATGACTATTTTCAAAAATCGAATTTGAAAAAAAATTTAAAGTGATTATATAATTGTCATCATTATCGATACATATCTCATCTTTTTGAGAGCTCTTCTATTTCTGCTAGAACTATTATCCTCAGACTCAAAGAATCTAATTGATCTCATTGACATTTTGGAATGACTTACTCAATTCCCGTCACGAGCAGTTCTCAGTCTTATTTTATCTTATTATAGTAGGACTCCTTTATTATTGACTGAAGCTGGTCTCTTAGTAGCCATAGCTAATCGCAATTGATCAAATAAATGGTGGTATACGTCTGCCGTGATGGTCTCATTGTTGATTTTAAGTTCAAAAATATTCCGCTTATTCAGACATGGTTCCACTTCTTCTCTGGGGAATACAAAATGACAGATGGAAATCTGCTGGAAAATATTAACAGTAGAGTAGATGTGGTAACCAAATTTCTGATTTGTTGATCTTTCGAAACTTCTGATTATTGTTCGAAATATCTTTTTGTCAGAACATATTCTTGTTTTTAATTATCGTGTAGAAACTTTGAATTTGTTCCAAGTTATTGTTTTAAGAGATTATTTTATAACTGTGATGAAGAATCTGTTTTTGAGAGGGTAGTTCAGATTAAAATCGCCTGATTTAAACCTTCAAGACTTTGAGTTGCACCAATTGCATTTGGAAATATGCTGTAAATCATTTTTGTTTAAATTTAGAAATTTCACGTTCTTTTTTATCAAATATTTTTGTAATTTTTAAAACAATTTTATGAAATTGCAGATCAATAATGTATTATTGTATGTAGAAAATACATCTTTGTACAGAAATAACGTTCTTAAATACTACTTCAAAACAGTGGTTTTTTGACTGTATTATAATTAGCTCTATACACCGTAAAATGATGATATGGGGCAGCGGTTCCCAACCTGGGGTACGCGTACCCCTAGGGGTACTCAAAAAGTGTATTACGGCGGAAAATGCAATTCAAATTTAGCCTAAAAACACAAAAGAATCTTTAAACACATTGTAAATGGTTATTTTCTTATATTAAAAAGATTAAATAATAGGAAATAGTACCGTATGCTGATTTTTAAAACATTTATTTAAGGGAAAAATACTGGTCTTGAAAGTAAATATATTTGCATATCTGAAATTACTAAATGATTTCTTATTTGTGTGTGTTAGGGGTACCCACTAAGTAAACAATCAGGTAGAGGGGTATTCTAATGAAAAAGGTTGGGAACCGCTAATATAGATGATAGAGAGTTTGCGAAAATGGAAATTTCAGTTTTTTAAAAAGAAAATACTGATTTAAATACCACTTTCCCTACCTCTTCATCCTATTAACACCATAACAAGTCAAGGTTTCTTTGTCATCTAAGAACAGGTTTTGGTGCTTCAATGCTAACTACTCGCTGGTATCGATGATTATTCTATATTTTTCTGTCTCCTATGTACCCATAATCTAACCCCCTTCATTTACATCATTGATATTAAAATGAAAAATTATATCATTTAAATTCAAATTTTTGAATTTTTACATCTCTAAACATTAAAAAGATATTGACCATTATCATTAAAAATTATTATCATTATTATTATTATCAATTATTCAATCAGTATTTTATTCAAAATCTATATTTCCACGTTTGCATTATCTAGAAAGGAAACCCGATGACAACACTTAATTTATTTAGTTGATTAAATATATAATTATTAAAATAAATATATAGGCTTATTTAATGTCTTTGAATATTTATTTCAGTTTAAATTTGGGAAATTTCGATCTTGAAAGTTCTCAGAAAGATCAATACAATATAAAATTACAGCGATCCAATACGTCAAATGTGAGATCCGTGACCAATACCTTCAAACAGATTGGTATATCCGAACCAATGGACAAATTAATTGAGTAAGTTAATTGAAAATGTTCCATTTTTGTGCATGTCTAATAAACGAGATTAGTTTTTGTTTGTTACTTCTTATTAAGAATTATGTAGATCAGAAATATCTGATTATTTATAGGGAACCAGATAATTCAAATGATGTTGAAACATCGCATGAATCAACCAAGTTCCATCGTGCCTCAAAAGGGTATCAATCTTTGAGGTAGACCTGTTGTTTAATAGACATTGGTGTGGCCACATTATTTTTAGCGTGCTGATTCACTTAACTGATTTAATTATGCAGCTACTAATATTATACATATATACATTATTTGCTATAATATTGTCTAGATGGTGTCTTATGCTTGCTATTCATTTCTAGTTTTATTTCTATTTTAGTTTCGATATTTAAACTATGTAGAAAATTTTTAAGCTGTATAATTGTATAATTTATATTTCAGATTGCCCGACATGGTTCCTTCATATCAGGCATTTACTGGTTCCCCTTGTTACAGTAATGTTTATACTAAAAAGGAAGAACCCGTCCAAGCAGTTGGAGCTATGACAAATCGTGAACAGTCACCATTTTCTAGAAATACACCAGAACGAGCTACAATACAACATGTACCTCAAAACAAACGTGAAAGAAGTCAGTTGGAGAAGCAAATCCTAAGTGGAGTTGGGGGTCCTAGTGGGCCCAGTAACTTGCCAATAGCTCTCGGTGGATCAATCAGTCATCCTCAGCCACCTAAAAAAGCTAGTAGTCATTCAAAAAAGTCGTCAGATGAATGCCTAACTGAACAGATTGATGTAGCAACAAAATCAAAAAAGAAATCGGTCAATTCGTTTTTCAAATCACTTACCACCAAAATATCAAAAAAGTTTGTCTATTTATATATTTTATTAATATTTACAATTTAATTATCATTTAATTTAATACAGTTTAAAATATATCGAAATTAATTTCCTTTGACTTCTTATCATCTATTTGCTTTTGTTATCTCATATTTTTAAACAAATTCAATCTTTTTTGAGAACAAATATATAATTATAGTTTATATGAAATGGAAAATTAAATGATGATAATAACTTCCAAAAAGATAAAATGTTTTCTTTCTAAAGTCTTTGAATATTTTTATTTAATTTTCATATTTTATTAAAGAAAAAGAAAAATATTTTTTTACCAATTTTTCATATGGGTTGGCAGATATAATTTTTCTTAAATACAGTAGAACCTGGCTATTCCGGCATGGCCGGTGATTGTAAAATATGCCGGAATAGAGAGTCAGAACAAATACCGTGATTGAAAAATGGGGATTTTCGGACCTGTCGGATTAGACAGGTTGCCAGATTAAAGAGGGACGGATTAGACAGGTTCAACTACATATGAATAGATAAATTAAATAAAAATAAATAAATTAAATTAATTTATTAAATTAATCATGAATTTTATTAAATGATAATTTTAATAAAAACGAAGAACAAAAGCAGTTTTGCGACTTGTTTCATTATCAGTTCTGTAATTCTGCAAATTTTTGTTGTTGACGGCCACAAAGCAATAAGTCTTCTGGAATTATGGCCGCATGTATTTCGAAGCGATGATTGGCCATGTGTAGCCGACTTGCCGCAAATGTGGGCGCAAACACAGACAAGACGATATTGCCTATCATAAGCCATTAGACTGCTCAAACATTTGATATATATGACCGCTTTATACATTAAAATTTAATGTTTAAATTTTAATTAATGTTTGAAATTTTAATTTAATGATTAAATTCATACACTTCTCCACGGCCGCATGTTGCGCATCTCTGATATAGGCAGATTACCACTACGACAAAATATTCTAAAATGATTGGATGATTCTTTTTACACATCCAAAACTTGTACATTGGAGAGACAAATCGTTGACTCCGTATTAGAATAGCAGAACAAACAAAATCAAGTTGAAAGAGCTCAATTTATATGTCAGGAAAAAAAATAATGACTTTCAGGTTTTAATTAGTAACTTTAATTATAAATATGAAACAATTATTAAAGCCCTGTTAAATTAAATTAAATATATTTAAATGCAATGATTCAAAATTATTCTTATTAAAACTCTCCATATTGCATTTGAATAAGCATATTCATATGATATTTAATAATGCATATTTAATTTCTTGTTTAAATAACTCTTTTGTAATAATAACGCACTTTTCAAATATTTGAAACAATCATATATTTTGAATAAATAATTACGTTTTCATTTACATGGATTTGGAAACGATTATGTTTTATTGACCTTCTTTTTAAACTCACACTTTCTGTCTATGTAGTACAAAACTTTGACCTTTAATTTACCACTTTTTCATCATGCTAGCAATTTAAAATTTTACATACGTATTCTAAACACTTAACAAATGCAGTTTAATTAGAAAGTAAATTAGAAAAATAAATATAGAAAGCTATCAAATAAGAAAATATAAGAGCAATGAAGATAGAAAATACGAGGGGAGGTCACTTTCTATTTAAAAAAAAAATTAAAAATTTGATTTTTTAAATTATTGGCTTTTAACATTTTGTGCAACAGTCGGCAACCTTTTTGAGTCGCGGGTAATATTCGGGCAAAATGTAAATTGTTATAACACATGGCGGGTCAGTGGGTATTTTAAAAAGTAGTAAAATATGAAACTAAAATTAGGTGCAAAAGCTTACTTAGAATATTTATATTTTTAATGTACGATACTAAAATTTAATAATAAATTAAATCAAAAGCAGAAAAGTAATTTATTTACAAATCTACAATCATTACTCTTTGTGATTAATGACTTCCTTGATGCTGTTCCTCTTTAGTTACTTTGAACAGGTCCGGTTCATATTCAGTCGTTTTTAATCGAACGCAGTCATCAGAATGTTCAGTAGTCATTCGTCCTGTTTTCATTTAAAATATATTTCATTTGTGAAAATGTTTGTTCACATTTATAGCTAGAACCAAAGCGGGCAAATCCAATTTTGTTTAATTTAAAAACTTTGATGGAAGGGATACCGCCCAGCACGTCTATATCAAGATGATTATGTTCTGTATTTTTTAAATCATAACGTAATGATTAAAATTTATCAGTCCATGAAGTTGAACCTTTAAAATAAATACACTAAAGTATAATTTTGGATTACAAGAAACTTAAAATATTGTATTTCTAAAATGGTTTCATCAACGTTATTAAGTAAGCATTGGTCCATGATTTTTTAGAGTTTGAAATCTCTTTGCTAATTCCTAGTTAATAGTCGATATGAAGGGGCAAAAGTGTTTTCAAATCGACTTCTTTAATATTTTTTATGTTCTAATTTTAGCTTTGGAAAGAACTCAAATGTACGGTTTTTTATATCCAATTCGAATAAAAATAATTTAGAACAGAAACTCTTCCATTTCTCGAACATTTTTAGAATTGTATGGAGTTGTAGATTAAATTTATTATACTCGTTCATTGTGTTAGTTAAGAAAAGAAGAAACATGTCTCATCACCAAACTCGGAATAAACTTCTTCGATTTCAATGAAAAATATTTTATTTCGTCAAAGTATGCTGTTAATCTATTATTTATATCAAAAAAATAAAAAACCTTTAAAAAGAATAATAAGTGGGTCACTTCAAATGAGTAAGCGGGGCACTTTGTTACACACGGGTTATAGGTTGCCTGGTACTGATTTTGTATGTTAATGCATCGTTTATAAAAGTTGATAATTTTTAAACTTTTATTAACTAAGAACATGTGAAAAGATCATTATTAGTCTATGAAGGTCTTTTTAATTTTATTTGTTATTATAATTCATATATGTATGGTTATAATTAATTATAAATCCATTTGTAAATATTTATTGAAATTCTTGACTGTTTTCAGTGCCGCGATAGCTTGTTAAAAATTGGTTATAAGATTTTTAAGTGATTTATTAATATATGCAATATTTGTCTTATTTAAACAAATATAATACCAAATATTCAGTTACATGAATAAATGATTGTTTAAATAACATAAATCGGCGAATCATTGTTGATTTCGGAAAATAATCGGAACATTTGTTCAAATTTTTGTAATAATAAAATTAATTTTTTGCTTATATTATAAATTAATTATTAATAAATTGATTTATTACAATCAATAAATATATTATAAATTATAAATAATTCTGCAACGTTAAATATAACTAATATTGTACACTTATTAGTTTAATTTAATTCATTTGCATTTTAGTTTAATCCAGCTTTAAAAAAAAAGTTTTCAAATTTTAATTTAAATTTTTAGTACATTTTTTTTAATATTAATACATGATATTTATTTTTTTTTCAAATATTTAGGAAATGTACGATTTAAAAAAATATTTTGTTGAAAAATCTGAATATATTGTATGCACATTTGTTAAGAGTGTACATTTGTGATTTTTAAATTTAAAAGTTTTAAGGTAAAAACATGGTAGTTAAAAATGATTAAAAAGAGACTAACTAAAAATAAAAAAATTAAAGTTCACAAAATCGAAGGAAAAATGTATTCGTCTACTCACAAGAAAGATGTTTAAGCAAACTCTAAGATAACAAATTTTGGTTGAGATGTTAATTTTAATAAAACTTTTTTAAATATTTTAATTATTTCAATAAAATAGATAAATATTTAAAGTAATTATGTGTAATAATCTGAAATTATTTGACTTGTATTTATGATACTTTCCAAAATTTAATTTTATCAGATTTTTCTTGTTGTTTTTTCTGTAAACAAATGAATGTTTGCTTTTGTTACTGGTGTCAAAGATTTCATTCTATTCTCGAATTTGTCGAGTGAAATCCAATTGTATTTCTTTCACAGTATTTCTTCAATATGTTGATAATTATGTATTCTCCTGATTCTGGTACAGTGTTAATTGTTGGATAAAAACTGTCAAATTTTGAACCGTATTTTATCATCACTATCGTTGTATAATAAATTCATTAAAATGTTCATGTAATCATCCTTCGTGAGCGATACGCAATTTAGACACAGTTCAAACTCAATAATTGATCAAGAATAGTAAATAGGTTTTGTGATTTTTATGAATCCTATTAAATAATTATTAAACATTTTCTTTATTTACAACATATTGTGACTTTTATTTCCGTTCGAATTACTTTAATTTTATTAATATTCAATTCCATTGATATTACAATTACTTACACCATTTTACTCAAGATCATATACACATACATATAACAGTTGTAATCAAATAAAAATTGTACTTATGTATAACGTGAAATTAAAAATCTTATGCATTTTTGACATCTCATCACATGACACTTCATCGCATTGTTAATTTCAACACATTCTCATGATATTGCCGTTAAATGTTTAAAATTTTGAAATACATTTAGAAATAAGTATATTAAAATAATATATTGTTATTAATGTAATATTATATACTTATTTTATTTTATTTATTTTTATTGAATTTAATAAAAAACTTTCAAAATATTTTAAACATATTTCGTTATTTAAATATTGAGAATGTTTTGGAATGTCGGAAACATTTTAAAATTAAGTTTAAACTCAAAATTTAATTCTTGTTATAAAATAATATTAATGAATTTTAATAAAAACCGTTTGGTAATTTAAAATATATTTTACAATTAAAATAAAATAAGTATATTATAATAATATATTAAAAATAATATATAATTTCTAAATGTACCTCAAAAACTTTAAACATTTATCCGTGATGTAATGTGAATGTGTTGAAATTAACAATGTGATGAGATGTCGCGTGTTGAAGTATCATATGTTGAGTTGGATGTGATGAGATGTCATGTGTTGAGGTGTCTTGTAACCGTGCGTTATACACGAATATTTAATAGTACATTAAAATGATGATAGACGGCACCTTAAGTAGATTTAATTTTATTTACTCTAGAAGATACAATATATTCCAACAACAAACTATCACATATACTCGGAAGATTCTTTCACATCTTTCTACTAAATATTCCTAGATTCTATAAAAAATAATTAGATAGAATTAATCTGTTGTCAAATATTGAAATTATACGATCCTCGTGGCATATTTTAACTACATTTCCACTACATATCACTTTATTGAAATCAAGATTCCCATGATTTAAACTTTAAAATGGGATTAACTTTACTATACAATAATCAAATAATTAAATTATATAAGAAAAATACCCTGATTGTACAGTTTGACAAATGATAATGAAATCAGATAATGTACGAAAATCAGATAAGTAAGTCCTGGACACATATTTCATTAGAAAACCTAATAGAACGCGGTACTGAAATCCCTCTTTCGTAAGTGGGTTTTGTCTCCTGACTAAGTTCCGTATTCCTTAAGATACATTTTGATGAGTCGTTATTTATTTCACAGGTTAATGTAGTATTTTGTCGGAAAAGTGTCCCTTATGGATATAGACTAAAATTTTAAAAATCAACTGTTAATTAATTTTTTTAATTTAATCATTTGTAAGACAATAAATTAACGATAGATTGTATAATAATATAAAAAAAGAAATTATTTGAACAATTTGATTAATTAAATTTTAGTAAAAAGTAGCTACAATGAGATTTATGTTCAATTATGTCGTACGATATTCAGATATATAACTGAGACCTGAAGCTGTGGAATATTCTCTATTTTTGTTATTAGAATAAAGCGTTATAATAGGAAAAATACGACAGATGATATAAGTGCAAATGTTCAATACACTTGGCATGGTGACTCAGTAAGGTTGTCTTTTATTGTTTTGTCACTCGACGTGAAGGAAAAGTGTTGTCTATCGCTGTATCTAGCCCATGTTTACTGTGAGGTTTAATTTTCCCGTTGTCTCTTCACGATGTGACTCTCCTCATTACTACACTTTGAATAGTTACAATTTCCACTTATAAAATTGTATTTCAGTATTGATTATTTTTCTAAATAGAAACTATACTTGCAAGTTTTATTAATATAAAATATTTTGTACTATGATTGTTCTGTAATTTATTATGAAAATGTGAAAAAAAAACATTAAGTAAGCGAAACATTAAAACAATTGTTGATGGAATTGATCCAAAAAATGATCGATAAAGATCAAACATTGGTATTTGTACATAACGCGATTAAAATTTACTTTGTCAACAATATTTAACAGTAAATCTGACTATCATTACGTGCTAGGATATGATTAAAGATCAAAGTTTTACAAATTCCTGTTAGTTTCGTATGCAATAACAAATCACAGTCAATTTAATTTGATTTATTAGGTAATTAATTTCGACGGTTTAAGCGTTATAGTCAGAACAAATGGGAACTAAATAAAGTTGCTGAGAAGGTTTTCACTTGAAAATGAGAATTTTTGTTTCGACTTCTGTTTTGTATATTGATTTAATTTCGAGATTTTCGATTTAGGTATGAGATTTATATGTTGATTTTCGTATTTTATTTTGGTTTCGAATGAATTTTTTCGACTGATTTTTCTCTTATAGAATGTAATAAGAAATTGTTTAGTTAATAAAATTATATAAAAAAATTCAAAATGTACAAAAATTTTAATTTCCATTGTGAAATTTATTCTGCATCCTAGATACTCAACTGAGTAGGAATAGCTCAGTTGTTAACAATCTTAGAGAATGGCAGGAAGTTTCAATTTTAGTGAAAACCATGATACTGATTCTGATATTCTGTTGGATAAATTTGATAATTATTAAAAAATTCCAGAATTACTTTGACCGGTTTTATATTTGGGGAATGAAAATAATTAAGAATATTATTAAATGCATAAAATTAGAACAAGTCATAATATTATCATAAAATATTAAATGAAATTTAAAAAGAAATCTTGCGAACAATTTATACAACCTTTCATTTTGACCGGTTGATAGTTCTGGTGTTAAATCACATTTAAATATTCAAAGTGATTCTTTTAATCATTTTAAAAACGTTATAATTTAATTTTTATGAAATCGAATTATATACTTCAACTAATTTACATAAAATTTAAACTTCAGTGAGAAGATTTGTTTGGTAGTATAACCGATGAAGCGTATTTAATAAAAAAAATAAACATCAATATTCTGATGATTAGAACGAAGAAAAAGAGAATAATGCTATAGAATTTGTTAAAACCTTATACATTGATAAGTTAAAATATGCCATCCCATTTGTAATCCAATAAAAACGAGTATACACTAAATTATAATTACAGGATTTAAATACATTTATTCATTTTTTTAAATACTTTTATTTTAGTTTATATTATTTATTTTAATATTTTTTCATTTAATAATTATACGATAATTATATACGGGTAATAAAAAATTATCTTTACTTTAACATTATTATTTAATAATTGTGATTTTAAAAATTAATAAAAATATATTCAAGTATTTATTTATTTTAATATTAAAATAAATTATATTAATTTTAATATTACCACATCTATATTTATGTAAAAGTATTAATTATATATAAATATTAAAAAAATAAAATTTAGGAAATACTGGTTCGAAAATAGAAAAAAAATCAAAAATCTAGAACATAAATAAAAAAACTCTAGTCAAAATAAAACTCTTTATTATAAATCGGTTATCTGGATTCTCTAACAGAGATTACCTAATGCCTCTTAGATGCATGTAGTGTTAAACTATTTACATTTATATTAGTAAATACTTGCATACTTCCCGTAGTATACTCACAATTGTGAGAGTTGGCGAACAGGTAGCAAAACAATCAAGAAGCTGGCTACCTTTCACAATTTGTGCACTCGCACAATCATGAAAGTGCAGAAGACTGAGAGGATACAGATGGATACTATCGAAATTGGACTCCCACTCCCCATGGATATCATTGCAAGCAGAAGACTTGCCTATCATAGCAGGTTGGACGCCTCTGATATACCAAACATTGTGAGGTGTGTGGAAAGCAACAATATCAATGGGAAAGAAGATCAGTGAGAGAAAGAAGCAAGCTCTCTCCGAATGCTTCGCAGTGGATATACAGTGTCTCTTCGGGGATAGTGCAACGTATGAAGACTTCATTCACCACATTGTCCACAGAAACCCCACTATAGAAAGAGGCAATACATCAACTCATTAATAAGAGAAGGAAAGCAGAACAGAACAAGAACCGATCTGCCGAAATTACTCAATGAGAGAGATAAACTCCTTCAATGTACGATAGAAGGTTGCTTTAAGGAGTTTGCCGAACAAAAGGAGCTGAATAGACATCTCTATCCCCGGATCACACGGAATCCACAGTAAGCATTCCGCTAAAGCTTCCACAAGATGAAAAATCGTTTAAGTGTACCAAATGCAGCAAAGGTTACAAAATGAAAGGATGGTTTACGAGGCATCTGCGTAAAGATCATCGAATATAGATGAAGGAGAATATCAATGAACATTCGACAGAATCATCAGCGCAATACAACAGAAGAAGTGACAATTCAGACATAGACAAAGAACCCACACTCATCCAAATGACCGACTTTCAGTCAGCAACAGTCACCCCGACTATTTCATTGGTGGTGGAGCAAACAACTCATCCCAAAGATTTGTCTTTTAGGATCGCAGATCCAAATACGAGAGGAAAGTTCAAAGTTCACGGCTGTACCAAGTCCACAAATACAGCCAGAAGGATGCTGAATTAGGGCACCACTGTCCATGATTGGTCGTTTGCAACAGGGAAGCCCAAGAAATTTCGGAGACTGAAGCACTCCGTCACCATAGGAGGCCTATCGGGGGGCAGCTAGCACTCTTTAGTTTGGGTGGACCCTCTAAAGAGCCTCGTGGCTCAATACCATTCAAAAGAGATGGGATGCCCACATTTATATTGGTAAGCGAGATCCAAACACAACACTGTGTACATACGGAAGATTGTTTTTTAAATTAATAACATAATCTCTAATGCTCAAAGGATGGAATTTTTAAATTTTGAAATCCTACTGAATAGGAAGCGGTTAGAACGTATCCGATTTATAAAGTAATATTATCAGTGTTAGAAGTTTAATCTTGATCCTAAACATCGTATGCTTATTACTAAATTCGTAAATTAATTTATCAACAGATTATTTCGTTAGTTTTTCCAATACTGATTTTGAGTACCCATTATAATGTAATAATTTATTTATTTTATCAAGGCTGCCAAAACATTTTCTATGTAGATTTGATAATTTTTGTCAATTTTATTCAAGTTTTGTTTTTTATCTGATTATATTTTCTCAATGCAAATTTAATATTTATTGAAAAGAAAATTAAATAAAATATTAATTCAATATTCTTAAGTTAAATATTTGATGAAAGTATGAAAATAATCTTTAATTCAAATTTACTGAATTTTGCAGACAGACATCTCAAGTAGATGACGTTGATATCAGGTTAGGAATTGATGGAATATAATGATGGATATTGTGATAGTTTTGTTGTCTTTGCTCTGTGAGATGCATGCGCGTTGTGGCATTTTATTATTGTCATTATTATTATTATCATTACCAGCATTAATGACTCAAATCGAACAAATCATCTTTTTGTCAAATTATCATAACTAACATGACGGATATCGCATTTAAGATCGCCATTTTATCATATTTTCTTTCAATTTCATTCATTCAAAAGAAATTAATTGCTTGATTGAGCATGCTCAAATGAAATCGGAACAAAATTAATTTCAAATGAATTATTAGTTTTCTTTTTCAATTAATTATAAAATATCGATCAATTTGCTATAGTTTGATTATTTTTTTATTGTGTTACGTTTTTATTTATTTAGTATTTGTGTACTGTTGGTAACACGTAAGTTGCTTTGCTTTTATTGAATGAGAACGTTAACTTTTATCATTTCGATTTTGAAGAGATATTTCTATGTAAATAAATAACTGAAGTTTTGTGTGTCTGATGCGTTTTGTCTGCTTTTATTCTACTTTCACTTGGTTTTGTGAAGATGTAAACAGAACTTGTTGCAAAAAAATCGCTTCTGTATACCGTGATTTTGTGATTTAAATTCTAAATCGTCTTCTATATCAAATAAACCTTTCAAGAACCCTTCTTCTTCGAGATTGCAATACAATGCGAAAATTATTCAACAAACCTTTCCTTTTGAATTAATTTCATTGTGAATAATAGTTATTTTTCAACATAATTTTTTAAAGGAAACTCTGTTTTCTATTGTATAAACTGGAGAAAAAATTGTTAATTTGTTAAAAGAAAGAGAAATAAAAAGTAAACAATATTTTATTTTTTTATTTTAAAGAATCAATGTTTTTTTTTTTGAAATTTAAAGGTTTATTTAGAAGCATTAAATTTTTTTCAAAATAATTATTCCTGATTTTATTTATTTATTTTTTAAATCTTCAAAGTTAAATTAAACATTTCATCATTCGTTATTGCTATCCAAATTTGCTGTCATTTAGTGAGTCTAAATTCAGGTTACAGAGTTGAAAACAAAAAAAGTTCATTTGTTTATCAAACTAAAATATATGAAGTTATCAGTAAATAATAATCTTGCTAAAATAATATTTCAGAAAGAATTAAATTTTAATCCGTATTATTCGAATTAATCCTTTTGTCTGAGATAATGAAAAGAAATTGATATTCTCAACAAACAGAAATTATTTCTTTAAAAAATTATAAAAATAAATATTAATAAATACTAGTAATGTATTTTACTAAATAATTTGATTTGCAAGTATCAATTTACGATAAAACTTTTATTTTTCGAATATAATATTACATCAAATCTGTTCTTTATAGTAATAGCTTCAATATAAAAAATAATTTTCAAAGATATTTGAAGTATGATTATTACGAACACTAATTGGATTTTCAATACATTTGTAACTAGTCATCGTTCTAGATTGATAAATTTTTACCTCTGTTTATAAAAGTCTTATTATTCAAACAAATTTAAATTACAATCTATTTACAATTCAAAATAATTTCTAATTTAAATTAAAAAATAATTTTAAAAAATATTTTAAATATATTATTTATGATATTAATTTAATTTTAAAGTTAGTTATTTAAATTTTAAAATTGAATAAATAATCCGACGTTTTCAAACATTTAAAATATCAATCTTCCATCTGGGTTGGAAAAACAAAATCCTAAAACAACATACAATAAGCTCCATTCAAAAATATTCCTCACAATGATGATTCTTCTTCTAATTCTCTTCCTTATTATCACTGGAAAATCCTGATTGTATACGCTTGAAAAATAATGTCTTCATTACTTTTTAATGAACACTTCTCATTTTCCTGAATTATTCCGACTAAAAGAAATAAATTAATCATTAATTCAAATTTTTTAGACTATTACAAGTTGGTATATTTTTGCTTTTATCTAAAACTATAGATATTTTAATTTAACAAATGAAAAAAAGTACTCTGAAAGGAAATCCTGGTTGAAATATTGATTTAAAAAGAGAAATATGATATATCTTGTGTTACCTTTAGCTAATATTATTATTATTATTTATACATATTAATTAATATAATAATTAAAATAATAGTGCTTAATGACGATAATTTGTATTTTATTAAAAATTTTAAGTTTACAAACATTTTACCTATTATCAAAATTAATTAATGACTAGTTGAAGTTTCTTATCACTAGAGATTCACAGATCCGTAGTTTATAATATTAAAAATCATAAACAGGTCATTAAGGTACTTTATTCTAAAGTATTCTGGAGGATTGTCTCCTTTTACTCGCCAAGAACGATGATGTTGTGAGCCTCCATTGTCCCAATATATCCATGATTCATCCATGGTTACCAGTTGTCCAAGAAAATCAAAAGCCGATTGCTTTGCTAACAGCTCGTTACATATTCTTTCTCTATTAGCCATTTTTTCTGGGGGACAGTAGATATTGGATACATCATTTACACAGGTACCTTTTCTCCATCTGAATGAGATGATTTCGAGCTGTCTCATGGGAAATTGCCAACTCAAGTGCTATGGAACGACATGTGCTGTATTTGTCCAAATTCAGCTGTTGCAATATAGCATCATCATTGTTCATTGACAACCTTCCAGAGCGCTGTAGATCTTCCACATTAAAATCACTGTTGTTCAACTGTGTTACCCATCGACGGCAAGTGCTCTCACTAACAGTACCACTTCCAAGCGCTGCATTCATCTCTTTACATATAGCGGGGGGCTTCAAATTACGTTTCCAGCAGTTATATATCATCATTCGAATATCACGTTGACTCAAATTCATTTTAACGCAATGAAAATAAAACTTTCAAACAATATTGCAAAATAATATTTATTTTCGAAACAATTTGTTAACTGATATTTTGAAATTAGTTTTCCTTTAACCCGTTGACTACCGGAGACCCGTATATGGGTTTACGGCTTATAACTTTTGAACGAAAAGGAATTTTTTAATGCAGTGTTTTTCTATATATTATTATTACTTTTCTAGTCCAGCTCTCTCGCGCTCTAGTCCAACTCTATTCAATTTATTGCATCAGAACAAAACTGGAGCATGTGGAACAGTGGGAAAAAATCGTAAAGTATTGCCAAAATTCACTGGAAAATCACGAAAAGGAGATGTTCACTGGTTTTCGTCTTCAGCTCTTCTAGCAATGAAATGGAAAGACAAATGAGATGTCTACATGTTATCGACTGTAAATAATACGAATTTCTTGAACAGTGGAAAAATTGATAGAATAAAAAGAAAATAAATTATGAAGCCCCGCTCTAATCATGGAATATTCGCAAAAAAATGGGAGATGTTGATGAAACTGACATGCAGATATCATTCTCTGCTTCAATTAGGAAAACTTTGAAGTGGTATAAAATACTTCAGATATATGGTCCTTCAGAGAGAAATAGAGTTGGAAGACCTTCTAATGCTCCTACACCTTTGAGATTAGTTGCTCGTCACTTTCCAGACAATGTTCCATAAGATCCAAAACTGTATAAAACGAAGTAGAAGAAATTGTATTGTTTGTAGTGCGAAACAAATTCGACAACGAAATTATTTTATGTGCCTTGACTGTAATGTGCCATTATGCTTACCAAATTGTTTCCGAATTTACCACACTAAGCTTCATTTTGATGTAGATGAGTGATAAAAACCAATTCTAATCAGTAAAATATAATAATACTGCAATATTCATTGAAAACTCTTGTTTGTGACTCAAAAAACTCATTTTGTAACTCTTACATAATAAATATTTCTAAGTCTTTTTAAAATTTTTTCATGCTGGATTACCTTTGTTACGTCTAAAACTTCAATAAAATTAACATATCTCCAAAAAAATCCGGTAGGCAACAGAAAAAAATGATTATTTTTGAATTATATTTTACAAAATCATTCACATATGCAATCTATACTGTAAATATCATAGACATTTATCAATCACTAGATACCTATAGAAAACCTTCGGTCAAACTTTCTCGACATACCTATACTAAAACAGTCCTGCGTCCGTGTTTGTGCAGGATAAATTGTGATTATTTAAATTTATTACATTAATTTGACATTATCATTTTTAATATTTTATTTCAATTAATTTTTAATTTGGGGTATTGGTGTAAGAAAACATTAAAAATGTCCTATTTCAAAAACGCTTCAATTAAATTTTTAATCAATAATACATATACAATATTATCATTCTTTTTAAAATTTATTATTGATGATAATTTATCAGTAATATTTACATGCCAATAAAATACATTCTCTTCATATTGTAGCTAAAATCATTTTAAAACTTGAAGTTGGACTCACTAATTATGTTATTCTTTCATATCTAACGCATTTACTATGTAAACATTTCTCATCAGTAAATTTTTGCCGTACTTTTATAGTAGTCTTCAGAATTCTTTGGTATTAATACGTGCAATGTCTTTTTTGTAAAAAAAAGCATAATCTGGTTTTTAAAGTAAAATGTCTCTGAAAATTTGATTACACCCAATACTGATTAATAAGATGATCACTTATGAGCGCAAACTTTATTTCACGCAGGTGCGTGACTGATCATTAATTGATCATACATTATAATACACTAGCGTGTTAGAAAATGAATCCGTTTAATATGTCAAAATTCCTAAAGACTAAATGAATGTTTAAAATATTTAAGAATCTGAATGAAATTCATCAATTGAAAAAAGTAGTTATGACTTATAAAAACAAAGAAAGGTTTACCCTATATAAAGTTTATGTGAGGATTATATTAATGTTTTTTTCATCTGACTTCATAGAAAGATCAGAAGACATTAGTTTCGAAGATCATTCCTGTTGTCTTCTTCTTTCATTCCGTTTTTGATTTCAGATCCTTTCGGATTCATTCATATCAAAGTCATGTGTAAGTGACATAGTTGCAGGTACAATTAACTAGTGATAATTCTTCTTCGTCCTTATTTGTTGTGAACGAATCAAATACATTGATCCTCAATACATAAATAAGTATAAAGACATATAAACCCTGGAAAGATAGCTCGAGCATATAGCTTACCTTCCTCAACTGTTTTTCTCAATCAATCTTCAAAGGATTCAATCTTTAATTATTATTACTGTAAATTTGCCCATTCGGTCTTATATAATCTAACAAAATATTTACAAGAATTTCTTTCAAAATGTAATTATATTTTATTTATTTCTAAAATCTTTTTTGAGTTTTCAAAATAAATACACGAAATTCGTAAAAGCAAAATAATAAATCAATCGATAAATAAAAACAAATTGATCGAATAGAAGAATTATTTATTATCAATAATGATCATTGATTGTTCCTTCTGTGGTTAACGAATAAATTTATGGCAGACCCAATTTGTGGATGAGGCATGCCACGACTCACGAGTAAGTCAACTGTTTCCTGCTGTCGTTGTGATTGTTTCTTTTATTATTCTTTTTGCATGTTCTCTACGCTTATTTCCAATCAATAGTTCTTTTGAAGCACGATTTGAATATTTTTCATATAGAATGAAATGGATATTCATATTTTCTTTGTAATTAAAATCTTTTTTCTGGTTTTATATTATTAAATGCAATAAATTTTTAAGAAATTCTACAATCTTTTTTCTCGAATTTTAGAAAGTTGTCAAATCCTTCTCCTAGTATAAATCGATCCCCATCGAATCAGGATTCTGCGTCAATGGGACAAGGGTCAATCCAAAGGTCTCACACAAATCAAAACCGTTATATTGATACTAAGGAAAAGTGGTCCAATTTTACTGCTGAAGCTTCCCCATCACCGTCACCATATTTTCCAGATCGACCAGGACGTTTTGGACAGTCGAATAAAGCTACAAATTTCGATATGGAAAATCTTATAAGCAGTTGTGCTACAAGTCTTACAAGTAGTGGTTCTTCTATAGCCAATCATGGCAACAAAGTACAGACTAAACCAAGAGACTTTCGATTTTCTTTCCGTACAGAAATTGTAAGTAAGAAAAGTCCAGAAGATCTGGTAGCTGAAATTAAACGGGTGTTAGTAGCATTCCATATTGATTACGAACAAAAATCCAATTTTGTCCTCTTTTGTACATATGGGGAAAACAGTGGTGAGGCAGTAATTCAGTGGGAAATTGAGGTAAAATACTACATGAAAAATTTCAGTGTTTCATATTGTCTAGTTTTCGTTTTTTTATTATTATTATTCGTGATAAAATTATATTAAAAAAATTCTCTATTTCATTTGATGACATTTTAACTTTTAAATATAGTTCAAATTAATAAATACATTTATATATGCTTATAGTAAAATTATTATAATTAATAATTTATAAAAAATGAAGATCGCATTTTTCTAACGAAATAAGTTTTTAAAAGAAAGTAGATGAAAATGATCTTCATATTGTTTAATCGTTTTGGAAATTATTGATAATAATGGATATGTAAGGCTTTATGAAAAAGGTGTAAAAATGTCCAGAAACTCTAAATTTACAGACACAGGTCGTCCTAACCAGTCAGATGGGGCTGATCAGGACATAATCCCTAATCAAATACCAAGATCAACCACACCTAATGGCAATATTTCAGAAGAGATCAAGACACTAACTCTTCGATACAACCAAATGTCAAAAATGTTCACAAAAAGGTACAACTCACAGGATTTCATCAAGGACTCACAAATCCTATCACAACTGCACGCACTTGCAGAAAACATAGTCGGAACAGCTTCTGAACTTACCTTTAATGACAATGAGAACTCCTTTGCCATGATCATTACCGAAGCCATTAACACAAAAACTTGACAAAATCACTGATTTATTTAAATGGAAAGTAGACCAATCTTTCTTCAACTTATCCGACAAACTATCTGAGTTCTTAGACAGTGAAACTCATCTTCTATAAAGAACACACTGACTCCCCTTATGGAGACTCCAATTTCAGAATCAGAAATTCATCCAGAGAAAACAACCACAAATCGAGAACTTCCCGTTTCGGATACTAACAATGAAGTAGAACCTCCAAAGAAAACGCGCAAGCACAAAGAGAAACACCGAAAAGAGGGCACTGAATAACACCTATTCAGTCAATGATTTTTAGTTACACTGTGTAAGGGGGAGTAACTCCTCGTAATGACGACACGAAGGTAGAGGCGCAAGCTAAACAACCGGACATTGAGCCATCTTCACATCAAAAGGGAAGATGTATCTTTGATTTGATTTCAATTCAACTAAGAGGTGCGTTTAAATGATTCGAACATTAATATTCAATTCTCAACCCATTACTTCTTTGTTAAATACATTTCAATAGGGTTATGGTTAGGGTTAGGGAATTCACAATAATTTCTTTTCTATATAAGCTACAAAACTAATATTAATTTTGCCAAAAGGATAATTATTTTGCGTTTATTTTTCAAATTTACTCTAGATTTCATTGGATAAATAAGTAAATAATTTTAATTTGTGAAAAATATTTCTGTTTTACTATGATACTTAATCAAAACGTTGGGAAACCCTAATATATGTCCTAAATATTTTTGTTTAAAATTTTTTTTTCTATTGAAAATTATTGTTGTTATTTTGTATAAATAAATAGCCCAGCATGGTTTGATACAGTTAAAACTGAAGCCATTAAATTTCATGAACTAATATTGGATTTCTTCGTACAAGTTGTTGGTATTGTAATGAGCTTTTGTTTCAAGTTCTCAAAATCTTGAAATTATATAGGATTTAATAAAAAAACGTGCACTTAACTTCGGAGATCGGACGAAATCGGGCGTACGCAACTGCGGCCACTGGCTACAATAAATATTTTTAAAAAGTAAAAATAAAAATCTAAAGCTAGTAGTTAAAATAAAGAAGTTTTAGTTTAGGTATGAACAGAAGAAATAAGGAGAAAAAAGAATAATCAGTAAACAATAAAAATGGGGTAATGTAAAAAGCTCTTTTTGTAACAATGAACGACAAAAATAAATAAAAGCATATATATAAATAGGAATATTGTCAGTAATAAAATCGTGAAAATAAGTCAAAATCTTTTCTTCAACACTAACTGGTTAAAAAACGGAAGATTAATGTCACAAATAACAAAAAGATATAAGTCCGTTTAAATAGGTTAATTGTAATCAATAAAAAACTCTCCTCATTGAGGAAGATTTAGTTATAATCAATTATTATTAAAGAATACTTGGTAGGTATGTCCTTTTATATTTATCCAGTATTACCATAATTGTAAAAAGCTAGTTTAGTTTTCCGTGATAGATATAAAGGTTTCTCGGGACTTCAAATACTGATAAATTTGATTATAAAATCTAGGCATGTACCGGTTTCACTTTTTCAAAACCGGCCGGTACCGGTGCTGGTATTTTTTAAAAGTAGCAAAACCGGCCGGTGCCGGT
>MQRK01252855.1:41570-53328 GCA_001938485.1 Girardia tigrina | reverse complement strand
TTTTAACTATTAACAGCTATACAACTAGATGTGATTCGAATAAAATAATAATAATAAAAAATAATAAACACTATAACATATTTTTTGAAAAAAAAATTTCAAGGAACTTTTTTTAGTTTGCGCAAACCATTTTTTCATAAAGATAATGTAATATAAATTCAAATACTTAATTTGTCTTTCTTTTTTTTGAAATTTTTAAAATTAGTTTTATAATATTTTTTTATAAAAATACATCTTTTAAAATTTCGTTTAAGTTCTTTCATTTTGTTTCATTTGAAAAGTCTTCATTTCAGAAACATTCCAATTATGAAGTTTCTATTTAAATCGTTAAATGCTTTTTTAAATGTATTTTTTTATTAAGATATTATATTTTCTTTATAAGATTCTCTTAGGGCACAACATACATTTTTTAACGAAAATCTTTTTAATATTACACAAAAAAATGCAAAAATGATAAAATGACACGTAGATATAATGTCATTTTTGACTTTAGATTTTTAGCTAAATTTATAAATAGATATGCCATTATGTTATAATATTAAAGCTAAGGAAAACAAAATAATCATTCTTTTGTCATAAACAAATTTTAATAAAAAAATTATAGGGTGCCCAATCGAAAACCAAAGGATTTTAAATATGTCTTTAATTAAACATGGGATTAAGACAAACATGTTTATATTTAACATACATAAGCTTGTTGTTTAGATGTGTTCAAAATGTCCTTCGTCATTGTTGCAACACTTTCAAGAATGTAGAATCCAGGAAGCTGTGACCTTGAGAATTACATCTTTGTCAATATTCTGTCATACGAGTAGTAAAATACTTTGAAGTTATTCATCCGTGGTAATATTGCTGTTTACTACATGCAAGTGTTGAAGAAGAATTTCCCAAAAGCTATATTCCATAACATTCAGGTAGGGACTTTTTAATGGCCACTCAGAAGGCAAGATAAACAGAGGTGTGCTTTTCTCTAACCAGTTGACTGTCGCCAAAGCCGCATGAAGTTTTTTGTCTCGTTTTGTGACAAAATTCATTCTTTATCGTCCATTACATCTCTGATATCCTTATATATTTTCAGCCATTTTCTAAAGAGAAAATAAATAATGAAATATGCTATATTCTATATAAATATAAGACTGAAATATCAACCAATCAGATTCAGTTAATCACGTCGTTTTTACGTGTTTAATTAAATACACTTGTGTTTCGAAAAATCTTTTGGTTTTCTACTGATCACCCTGTATAATATTACATGTAAGTTGTCTTTATAGAAAAATAATTTCAATAGAATATTTACAAAATATTACGTTGTGCAAAACCTAATTTATATAATAAATATCTGCTTGTATTTTCTTTAAACTAATTTAAAGCTCGTATAAGGAATTAATTAATGTAATTTTGATTGAATATATTCGAGCTGAGGATCAAATAATAAGATAGCATTTTTTAATTTAAATTATAATAATTATCAAACTTTATTACGTTTAACAAATGTATAAAATATATTAACAAGTACAGAGTTAGTATGTAATTGATATAAAACAAAATACCATTAAATTAACCATTTTTATGGGAATCATTGAACATTTTAGTTTAATCACGAAATTATATTCCCATAATTACATTTTTAATTATGGGTATTATAAATAAAATTTATAGGATATTTTTTCAAAAAATATTTAAATTATTTTTAACAATAATAAGCATGATTATAATATTATTATTTGTAAATATTTATATTATATTAAATATAATTTTTTGTTGAGATTAATTTTTAATTTATAAATTTAATTCTAGTAATATTATTTTTTCTATTTTTTAATACTGCTTCTTTAATTTATCGAAAAAAAATTTTTTTAAGTTATATTTAGTTTCAACCTCCCAAATCGAAATACAATTGTGACGAATATTATTAATAATAATTATATAATCTAAACTACATAAATAAAATTCTTTTTGTAATGAATTAAATAGAAAATGAAATTTAATATTTTTGGCTCAAATCACATTTTAGCTGATGCAAGAATTAATATTATATATTTTTTAAAAAATTTTTTTAAGTTATTTTTTTATTCATAAAAATATCGAATATATATCATATTATATGTATTAAAATTTCCAAAATTTTTGATAAATGTGAATTTTCTTGATGTATATAATTTATTGAATTAGGATATATTTATTCAATATTTTTCCTTAGAGATAAGTATTAGGCTTATTAAAATGGTCTTTTATGCCAAATAAAAAAGCACGTTCACAAAGTATTTTAGCATTTGATATATGAGCCATATCTTTTCTTTTCCCCATCAAAAGCATTTATTTTTTCCTAAATCAAAAGTCTTTTAAAAAAGTTGTCCTAATTTAGTCAGCATTCTTCTAAATGAAAAAAAAATAATATAATTTTTTTCAATTTCATACAAAAATATTCTAAATTCTATTTATATCATTTTCATAACATAACCCAAAATCTTTATGATGACAAATAATTTAACATTAAATACTTTATTACCAACAAGTTTATTAGGAAGAGACGTGTCCAAAAATGTTCGGCAATATACGAAATGTATTGGATGACCATATGTGAGCACTACAGCAGGATGGGACCATGACTCTTACAGCAACTACTTCAGTTCAATTTCTTCAGAAATCTACTCTTTATTTAATTGACCGGAAGATTGGCCCTCCAAATGTCCAGACTTAAATTTCATGGATAACTACGATTGGAGCTTCTTATTAACAGAGATTCTGAATTGTGGACTTGACATATACTCTATTGATTATTTGAAAACAATCTTGGGTAGAGCCTGGAACGATATCTCAACAATTACGCTTCAGAACTCTACATGAGCTTGAATTTCTACGAAGTGCTATTTCTGAAGTGCTCGCAAGACACTTTTATCATTTAAGGAATATAACATATACCTGTAAAAAATTTGTAAAAATAAATAGATGTTTGATAAATTTTCAGCTTTTCTACTGACCACCCATGTAATGACTAGTCACTACATGAGTACATGTACATTAAATAAATATACATTATTAATTTAAAAAAAATCTATTGACATATTTTATTTAATGCAATGGATTCTAATTTTTATTTCTATATCGTTCATGGATTTATTTTCGGACTTAATACAACACTATGTTGCAACAAACCGTAATTAATCTCAATATCAATCCATCGAATCCCATCTTCACTCGTCGTCATCGGCTGTCATCAATAGTAACAACAACAACAGTAATTATACAAAACCCAACAAATCAATTCCTACTCGAAGAATCTCTTACAAACTCGATTAGCAATTACAACGGGAATACGCAATATTCGACCGCCACCGCCAATTGTCTTCTGCCAATCTCGTCGACGATCGGCACAATTTTATCGTCAATGACTACTTGAATAACAACTCGAATCGTTATGTCTTACATTTTATATAAAAGCTTTGGAACTTCCATACAAAATAAAAAATTGACAAATTATTAAAACTTTTGGACGCCATTATTTACACTTTATTAGTTTGATATTGGGTGTATAACTTAGTTTTTTGGATTTTTTTGCAGAACAGACAAGTTTATTTATATGACATAATAAGTTTTATTCTAATCAAAATATTTTCCATCGTTAATTATGACTTTCGACCATCTTTCAGGCAAATTATGAATTCCATCGAAAAAAATGTTTTGGTCTTTTGATGCGATCCATTGTTCCAGCCATTTTTTATATGTTCCTGGTTTCTGAAGTGCTGGTCTCGAAGAGCGCTTTGCATTGATCGGAACAGATGGTAATCTGATGGGGCACAATCTGGTGAATAGGGAGCATGCGGTAGAATTTCCCTTTTAAGTGCTTCCAACGACTTTTTTACTTGTTTTGCGACATGTGGCCGAGCATTGTCATGGAGCAAAATCACTATGCGCTGTTTGTTGACTGGAATAGGACGTTTTTCCTTCAATGCATCTTTCAATTTCATTAACTGTTGTTGGTAACGTTCTGCATTAACAGTTTCATTCGAATTCAGCAGCTCATAATACAGTACACATTTCTGATCCCAACAAAATCCCAACATAACCTTACTTCCATGAATGTTTCTTTTTGCTGTTGACGTGGACGGTTCGCCGGGATGAACCCACGATTTTTTGCGTTTAGAGTTAACATAAGAAATCCATTTTTCATCTCCAGTCACAATATTATGCAAAAACGACCATCTTCGTTGTCTTGTAAGCAATGAATTGAATATCAGTAATCGACTTTCAATGTTGGCTTGATTCAATTCATGTGGTATCCATTTTCCTTCTTTTTGAATCATTTTCATAGCATGTAGACGTTTACTTATGGCTGCTTGAGTAACATTTAATTTTTTTGCAAGCTCTTTCTCTGTTTGAGTAGAATCTTCCTTCAGTAATGATTCCAAATCTTCATCTTCGAATCTTTTTGGTTGACCGGAACGCTCTTTGTCACTTACGTCGAAATCTCCACTTTTGAAACGTTTATAGCAGTTCTCGCAAGTCTGTTGAGTTGGTGCATGTTGACCATAAGTTTCTTCAAGAAGCCGAAAACTGTCTGCAGTTTTTTTCTTTTGATTAAAGCAAAACAGTAGTGCTTCCAGCAAATGCTGTTTTGTTGGTACGAAAGTTGTCATGCTAAAACGTGATTAAAAATATGTTTATGACGCATTTAAGGTCAATGACCTATTTAATTTTAATGCCTCGATTTCAGAACTTTAAAAATTTGTACGTACGACTGTAAAATAATGCTTATTACAAATGTTACACCATCTCTTAGAAAATCCAAAAAACTAAGTTATACACCTAATAAATATATAGATTATCCTGTGATATCTTCAAACAATATTAACATTAGTTTTGTCGCATATTAATAAATTTTTGGTGATTCAGTGAATAAATTTAATAACAAAGGGCTAAAAATTACTCCAAAATGTTATAAAATGCATATGTTTATTAAAAAACCCCAAAAACCTCTGACTTTGAGTTATGTTCTTGTAATGGGTACAATATCACTTACACTGGAGAAGCGTCCCATCAACTCTGCGATTAAATAAACGTATCCGGAAATAAATATCCAAGTCTCACAGTCATATGAAAAATGTTATATTGTCCCTAGTTCACACATTCAAAATTCTTTTTCCATCGAATATCAATAAACATTTGTTTTGACTTAATTTCATTACCGAAAGGTTTCTTCAACCGATCCAGAATAAATGCTAAAATTATTTCCTATAAAGATGTAAGAAATTAGGTTCACAATGGATTTTCTAAAATAATCTGAAAAATGAATCGTTGGGCAACAAAATTAAATTTAAATTATATATAAATTAGATATGAGGCACCACCCACGCTTGTCTAGAGCCCACTGTTTACAAGTTCACGGAACCTTACCCCTTCATGTCAGAAAACTACTAAAGTCAGCCCCCGTTGAACAATAGAAAAGGGGCATAGCGAGTTTACTCATCTTCCAAAAACAATGTGCTAATTATTAATTTAAACGATAATATATCTTATTTAAACGATAACTATTTTGCCTGAGAAGAACCTAAATTAAAAATGACTTTAATCGTGATTGATTTCACAGCAAATCATTCCACAGATATCTTGTTAATATCGCCATCACACTACCATTCCACAAACGGTCATCCAACATATTTAGAAGCAATCGACAGCATTTTACTAGAACAAAAATTAAAAAATCATATCCAATCATTCCTGATTAAACACATTCTGCATAATAAATCATGAAGATTTTTTTAAAAATTTTTTTCAGCCTTACGAGATCACATTAGAAATTCACATCACTCCAACAATATTTATAATAATTTACATATTAGTTAAAAAATAGTATTTATTTATTCACTTCATTGTAGAATATTATTTTACTAAGAATTACTTTTACTTAATATAAAAAAACAATAAAAAAATTTCCCTCTATTTCTTTTCCTTTTGTCAACAAGTTGAGAAAAATTTTTAATTGCTCTTCTGATTAATTTATTAAGACACTTTCTTTAATTTTGTGATTATTTGAGTAAAATATTGATTTAAATTATCGAAATGAAATTTTATTAAAATCATTTTTAGGTTAGAGTTGATTAATAATTAAAAATAAATCTCACTGAAATTATAAATATTTTTTTAATATTTTATAAAAAATTATATTTTTTTCATATTTCTTGTTTGAAGAAAAACTGATTTAATTAGATATTATTTCAGTAATTTAAAAAAAATTTAATCAATTTCCAAGCTTTATCCCGTTAAATCTTAAATGTTATTTCCGAAATATTATAAAATTAAAAATAACAGTTAAATAAATAATAAATATCATCACGAATCTCTCAATCATTTTCAAAAATCAAATATTTTTTTGTTATAATTTTTATAAGAAAAAAACATTGTTCCAAAAATAACAAAATTAAAAATAATTTATTTAAATGTTAAAATAGACGTAATTGTAATTTTATAATTATTATATAGTATAGTATAGTATATTTAAAAAAATAAATCAAAAATAGATATTACAAAATATTTAATTATTTTAAAATTTTATTATATATTTTAAAATCATTTTCTTAGCTTAAGAAAAACATGGAAAAATATTTTCTTTTCATCTTTTTGTAAATAATATTCTTTTCATGTATAAGTTTACTTTTTCTCATCTCAAACAGTAATTCTTCATTAGTTAAAATAATAACTGTAATTTTGGTGATTCACCGTCTATATCATTGGAGCCGACGAGTTCACCGACATTAATTCACCGTAAATCAATTCACCGAAAATCTGTTTCGATTTTAAAATAAATTTTAAAAAAATTTTTAAAAAAAATCTGTTATAAATCTGTTTTAAAAAAATATCTGGAAATTTATTTATCGCAATGTACTAGTAGCCAGGAACCTGCTCGTCAAAGGAAAAAATATCGGGATAGTGCAGAAAGGTTGAGAAGAGTTGTTGCCGTGTGATATCAAAATGTTAGCATTTCTGAATACTTGCGTGTAGTTTCACATAATATTGGATACTAATTATTCATTAAAAAGAATTTGTGGTGTTGTTTTTAATAAATTTTTAATAAATTCCATTTATTGATTTTCTGGGCATTGATTTTAGGTGAATTAACCTAGACCCATTATTAATAAAAATATACAATTTATTTTCTAATAACAACTTTACCAGTAAGAAAACGTATTATTAAAAGTATTTTATCATCTTACTTAAATATTTGTAAAATATTAACTGTAATATTTTTTTTTACTTTTAGCAAGAAAAAAATAATTTTCCTCTTGATTTTTTCAGACACTTCCTGGTGAAAGGAGATTTTGATTATTTTTACAAGATTTTCATTTTTAGCTCGTCAAAATGAACTAAGTAGTGCCCGGTCATGATGTTGACTAAAGAGGATACTTATATCATCTCTCAGACAAAATTTTGTTAAAAGCAGAAATTCCAGTTTCGTCAACACTTCATTCCCAGTTAATATTGACAAACTGAGAGCGATTATTTCCAACAAATCAGTTTGTTTTCTATTCAGTCTTCAACTCGACGATGCATAGAAATTCAATGGTTGACATTATGTTTCCCTGTATTTTATATTTGTTTATGGAATATTGAAAGGAATTTCACAATTGACAGAAGGAAGACAATAAAAGACAACATAAAGCAAATTAACAGTGTTTTATTTGTATTTATGTCACACAGGAGGAAATCTATTTGGCCAGTGATTTTAAGAAAATTAACAAAATTAAATTATTATTAAAAGTTTTTTTTTCATAATTTACTAACTTTTTAAATGTTTCATATGTTCTTAATATTATTTTTAGGATAAAATAAATTTAATAATAAATTTTTACCCATTGTTAATCGAATCTGACGACAAGTATCAGTTTATCAAAAATCAAAAATTAATTAATTAATTAATTATATTAAAATACCTATGTGGAATCTGAGCCCCTCATATCATAAAAAACGTTTTATACAAACTTTAATTAGGATTTTTAGAAAGCATTTGCTTTAAGTACTTTAATTAGATTATTCATAACAAAGCAAAAGAGTTGATACATGATTTTATAATTATTATAGTGAATTCAAACCATATTTGAATTCACCATTTGCAAACACATCAGTAGTAATTATATCATTAGTATTATTTCGTTTTTTGTTCTTTTCTAGTCAGTATAGTCTTGGGAGCCATGCCTTCAGCAGCTACCACAAGACCTATTGCTTATATAATAAATATATACCTAAAAAATATATATATACATGTATGTCTTAAGAATTTCAAGCGCTCTTTGAATCGACTCTAATAGCTATTATTCTTAAGTACTCTGGTGATTCCGTTTGAACTATGTTTTTCAGAATCCAGCACCCGATCCAGACATCAGTTTATCCTCTTACTCTGTCGCTGGTACAATAGCTGATCCTACTGTAATATAGCCCAAGCAATGTGTTCCATTAATCTATTCAGCTATATAGCCCATTATTGATGGTAACAAAGACTCCCATTTATTAAAGCCATCCAAATCAGATACTTTTCCGGCTATTTCAACAAACATCTCCTTCGGTTATTTCTATCCGAGCATCCGGCTACTTGTGTAATAGCTAGGAAGACACGTAAACAGTCATTGACATTGGTATTTTACCACCCTCTCTTATCCATGTGATCAGATATTTCCTCTCATTCTTTTTCTATTTTTTAAACGTTTTACTTCGTTACATATATTTATTTAACTCATTAACTTATTATTTTTTATTAGTTTTTCTCCCTATTGTATTAACGATATAGGTTTCTTTTTCCGATTCATTTTTTTCAAAATTTGAGAATAATTGGTGAAGGAAAGTACATTTTATTATTTTTAACAATTAATATTATTTTACTGACCAGATTAGTTTTAACAACTATATTCTGGTTCCATCAAACATACTTCTCATGAAAAATTGTTTTTATCATATAAATAATATTAAATAATATTTTAAAAATATATCCTTCTTTTACTTCTTTGTCATTTTTAACAATTTCTGATTTCTTAACTTGAGGAAAAAAACGTTCTTTTAATTCATTTATAAGCAAATAATATAACTTTTAATACTGCCTAGCAATTTAATAATAATGATAATAATCTATAATTGTTCTTAGTTTGTTTTCTATATTTTGCCTAGTTTTTTCTTGGTAAATTCTGGTAATTGTCTTCTAACTATATTCATTCCCTTAAATTATAAAAAAGAAAGTTTATAAATTATATTTATATATATTGTCTTAAAATGTGTTTTGGTCGTATATAATCAGTAACATTAAATAGTAAAATCGTATATCAATCGTATATAATCATAACCTCAAGAATGGTATGATTATAGTAAATTATTTAATTAAAGTTTTGCAATGTATTTTAGGGTTTTTAATAACATTTTACTAAAATTTTACTTTAAAGATTGACTTCAGTGTAATGTTAATTTGAAGCAACAACGGATAAATTATGGTTTGATGATGATATTGAATTTCAAAATGTATGTAAAGCTAATGTTATTCAAGAAAAAAATGTGAAAGTGAGTTTTTAGAAATCTTATCATAAGGAACAATAATATCGAAAAGTTCGTATTCGGTTGATTCGATTAAGGTTGTTTTGTCTAAGGTTATTTCAAAATCTGGTCGATTTGAAAAACGTGATACTTAGCTGTCACTGGTGTTCTGGTTTCAAAAACTCAGTCTTTGAGTATTTCACTTTCGATTTATTAAAATATCCAAGTATATATATATATATATGAAAAGCAAACATGATTGAAATTATCCGCAACACCTCTTCTGAAATATTCCAATACGGCTCCCATATCCAGGGCTGCGCATTCGGACTAAAATTGCTCGACTTCGACCCCAACTCCTTTTTAGATCAATTTATAATATTCGTTATTATTTTGTTCGGAGTCGAGTTTCATGACTCCGATTTAGACTCTCACTCCGACTGCGACTCCGCTGCCCTGCCCATATCACGACACTGATAGTGAATATCATTAGCAAGCTCAAATGACAATTACTCCAACTTCTTCCGTATTAAAAATAATAACCTATAAATTAATAAATTATAATTGCAAAACGATAAGTTATTTCTTAAAGAAAAATCAGTTTAAAAATCAAAAAGTGTATTTTTTTCTTTATTAATTTATATTTAAAGTTGTTCATTATATAAAGTAAAATGTCATTATATTTTTTGAGTAATGCATTTTCATTTATTGTGAAAATAATATCTCTTCATTTAGACGAACATCACTGAAAAGCCATTAATACATTAGGAAAATGAATTGTAAAATATTGGTTCATTAATTGTAAAAGAATACATCAAACAAAATTATATATAAATTGAAATACTTAATTGAATACTTAATGAATTTATAATTGAAGTATTTTGCAAAAATTGTCAATATTTATCCGTTTTTTTATTCAAGTTAATTACATTTGTGAGAAGTTAATGAACAAATATTCTTTTTTTTGTAATCTTTAAATAGTTTTTTTATTAATATTTAATACTTATTTTAAATTAAAATTTACTGATAACTAGAAATTGGTTCTCAATTGCTAACATCTTCATAATTTTGCAAGATAGATGACATTGCCTTTTTCCTTTTCATGAATTTTTTTTCAGTGTTTATTGGTACTATTGCTGGTTTTAAAATATACATAATAAAAAATAATTTACAAAATACGTTTTAATTAACTTGCTCCAAAAAGAGGCAATGATAATGGCATAATTAAAAAATACTAGTGAGGTTAATAAGTAGAGTATTAGAAGGATAGAAGATAAATGATTGTGATTCTCCTGAAGAATTATTAAAAAAACCTAAAGCAAGGAAGACTGAACAAATTTGTGAAAGGGAATAAATAGATACGTGGTTTTAATTTCAATGGAAATTAGTATTGTTCGATAAAATGAATTTCCAAGATGATTTTCCAATAATAAATGTATATTGTAGTGTGGAAAATTTATTGGGTTTCGAAGAACTTTTAATAAAAAAAAGAAAGGCCAAAATAAATTTTACACTATTTTATGCTATATCTCCTATAAGAGGTGAGGGGCCACATCCTGTGAGCAGCTTTTAGATCATGATTCCAAGAAATACTCTTTGTAGCTGGGGAAAAGTTTATGGCCCTTACACAATTCATGTCCTTCACAAAGTTTTGGGTTATTTGTAATTTGTAATGTTTGGAAGTGATCATTCACGAAATTGTCACAAAATATTTAAATGATTTAAAAGCATTAAAAAAATTCGCAATTCTGAATTTATTATTTATTTAATTTATTTTTTAATATTTTCGGGGTTCTTTTTGGTGATCTTTAAATTTTTGATATTTTTAAATTTTCGATATTTTTAAAAATCATATTTATATTTTAAATAAATCAAAAATAATATTCGATTAATCAAAATGGAATAATTCTCTAAAATAAAAATCTTTTTAAATTCTTAAAAAAAGAACAAACACATTCTTTTAAAATTTGAAAATAATTAATCGTTATAAATAATCTCTAAAATAAATATTTAAAACCACAAGTTTTTAAACAGTTATAAGTAAAAAAAATATCTTAATTAATTTTAAAAAGTTAATTCCATAAATAATTGATAAAATATAGATATATAAATATATTAAAAATTTTATTATTAAAATCTTTATTAAATAATAATAAATTTAAATATTGATTAATATTTGTGTATTTTAAAAATTCGTGATTTGTATTTCAAAAATAAAAATAATATTTTCTGTATTTCAAATTTGTGA
>MQRK01252855.1:23632-38851 GCA_001938485.1 Girardia tigrina | reverse complement strand
TTTTATAATAAAATACTTAATTTGTATGAAATTAAACATTGTTTAAATCTATTACGAATGTTTTTCGTTTTTCTAGTGAGTATTCGTACTGAAAATGCAGTTTTCTCGAGAAGATATTATAACAATCATATATTCCAACTGGATGAGAGAACTGTCAACTGCCAATAATAATAAAGACATCAACTGTATCCTTGGTGAATGCACAGTTGGCCTCAGAACATGCTCTGACTGGGTAGCAAAATTCAATTCAAAATTGAGGATGAGCCATGCGATGGACGGCCGTCATACAATTTGGAAGAGGAGATACTAACTGTTCTCAAAGAGGATTCACGAGCTACAACAAGAAAAATTGCTGAGTGCATTGGGAGTGATAAGGAGACTGTGAGAAGACGATTGATTCAAATGGGAAAGCGCTATTTGTGCAGCGTGTGGATACCATATGTGGTGACTGATGCAGCGAAGACAAAAGATTTAGAATCTGTGAGCAATTACTTCGACAGCTCCATCGCAACAATTTTCTATATAGCCTTATTACAGCTGATGAAACCTGGGTTTATTGGCAAAACAGTGGTCAACAACGGTATAAGTTTTGTCAAGGCGCTGAAGATAAACCAGTGACGGAATCAAAACCATCCTTACCAAAATGAAATTCATGTCTATTCTGGGACTCACAGGGAATTATTTTGATGGACGTTTTGCCACCTAATGAGAATATCACTGACCAATATTATTGCGACCTATTGGAAAAATTGAATGTAGCCGTTTTTGAAAAACAGTGAAGACAAATGCCTAATGAGAATCTCTACCTCCAGCACGAAAATGCGAGGCCCCATACGGCTACGATCATACAATAGAAGATTATTCCTTCGTCTCAACATTTTTGAACATCCACTATACTGCTAGACTTGGTCCCCTCGGATTATTACCTTTTTTTTGACCAATGAAATCGGCCTTGCAAGGAAAGGATTACGCCAGTTCATCTACTGTAATACTCGATATTAAACAATGAGCGCACTCAAAACCACAGCAATTCTTCCAGGATGGCACCAACAATTTACCGGGAAGGTGGCAACGAGGCATTGAGCATGGTGAATATTTTGAAAACTTATGTGACGTTAAATAAATATTTTGTTGATATTTATTTGTTAGTGAAATTTCGGCAGAAACTTATATATATATATATATATATATATATATATATATATTATTTATATACATATATTATTTTAATATAAATAAAAGAATATAGATATTTGTTTTTATATATAGATGAAATTTTTTGAACTTCTAAAATAAAAAAAATATTCAAGATGAAAATAAGATTGGCGAGAAATGGTTAAATTCTCACTGTAATTTATTTTATTCAATAAAGAAATTTGTACTTGTAAAAAACCTCTCTTTATAGAAAGAATATTTTCCAAGAATCTTCTTTCCTTAAGAACTTGCTAATGGTCTACTTATTATTAATATTTATATATTATTTATGTATTATATATAAAAACCTTGAAATGAAAAATAAATTACATTTCATGTAGTATTTTTTTAGTTTTCGAAATTAAAATTTCTTGTTGTTATAAGAACATTTTCATTTTTCCTATTACAATTATATTATAATGCTCGAACAATAATTGTTGCTTCGATTTAATTTAACTATGTCTTTAATAATAGATGATAAAGTCTGAAATATAATTTATTACTGATATTAACAAACAGATTTATCAATGGTTATATATATGTATATATATACATACGAAAAATAACAAAAAAATGAATAAAGATAATTTATTGTCTGAGGAATATCAATTATTGAAAACTGCTTCTATTCTAATTATTCTCTTTCTAATATTTCGTGGTCCGTAATTAAGGAAATTAAAATAAAAGTTTTGATTTTTAATTTTCTAAATCATAATTAAAACAAAAACTTAAAAATAAGTTAATAAAATAAGGTTAATTAATTCAGAACATCAACTTTCGGGAAAAGTAATTTATTTCATCATTTTAAATTTTTATTTAAAAATGTTTAAAATATTTAGAAAAATTAGTTTGTGTATATAAATTGGGTTTAAAACACCTAATTATAAACGTTTCTTTATTTTCCTTCCTCGATTTGAATAAAAGTTATTGGTCAACATCCCAATTTTACCTGAAGGCCTACTTGGTGCGTTCAGTAAGTACCCGGCTTGGCAAAGAAAACAAATTCCTAAAAAGAGCATTTTTATAATTTAATACAACAAGTCTTATGTATGAAGGAATCATTTTTTAACATAATGTCCATTTCACTCCATGAACTTCTGCCAATGAAAAATAAACTCAGAAAATGACTTTTTGAAAAATTTTCCTGTGTACGTCCAACTTTCATATTAATTTTGGATCCAAACTAAATGCCTCTCAAACGAGGTAGAAAACGATCGGTGCCATGATCCACAATCACTATTTTAGCACCTTCAATTGACACCCGAGAAATACTTGCCGAGTGCAGTGGCACTTTGTCGTGGAGAAACCATAGTGGCGCGTTCTTCTGTTTCTGTCTATTCTTTTGCTAGTTACTCCTAGTTAGCTGTAATGTACATGGTTGATGGTGATACCTTTATCCATGAAATGTATGAGAATAATACCTTTATGATCACATTAATGAAAAGCAATATTGGTCGTCTATGACTTTTCCAAGTTTGCATCTTCAAAGATAGGTTCTCTATAGGCAGTTTCTACTCTGCTGACACTTTGTTTTCGAAAAATACGTACTGAGTTTTGTTTTATCCTCCGTAATTACTTTTCCAGTAGTGTCTCATCATGCTGGTCCCACAGATTCATGTTGTTCTGACTATACTCTAAGGGGTTTTGCAACATTGCACTAGTCAAGAAACGGAGTACAAATCAGGAGCACAGTTTTCAGTGTAATTCGATGCTCCTCTTGGACCATCTTCTCCAAATGTTAATCAACTGTGTTAAAAATTTCTTGTGATCGACTTGATTTTTTTAGATTAAAAACAAAGATGCAACCACTTTTAAACTCTCTGATCCAATATTTAACAGTTGTCAGACGTGTGGATACATTTAAGTACGTTGAGTGCCAAAGACCGTGGAAGACACTACAAGCGTTCTTCTGTAACACAAAGAACTTGAAGCGTTGTGATATTTGACGTCTAAAATCATAGAACTAATGAAAATTCATAATTTCGCAATAAAATTTTAATCCTTTTTTTAAAAATAAAACACTTACTGAAATTAAAAATTATATTAATTTATTTATTCACACAAAAAACTAAAAGTTAATTTAAAATTTTTTACCTTAGGTCAGATACTTATTGAATGCCACATGTATTTAGATCAGACAAACCTTTCACCAGTAGACATTGACTTAAATTTATTGTTTTTAAATGTATTATTTGAAAATAATTATTCTAACAATTCAAAGTACAAAACTAAACTTATTTTAATGATTTTATTTTAAAAACTTTTAATTGATCAATTTTAATAATTTCATCCAAAATATAACTTAAAATTTATTTTATTGATTTTTTTTTTAAAAAAACATGTATTCAATCGGTTTTAGTTTAAAAAATTAATAACTTTAACAAAATTATTAATTTCTTTTTAATATTTTAAATTTTTACGAATCTTATGTTGCAATTTAAAATGTAAATCAATCAGCATGTTTTGTTTGTTTAATTTGTTTGTAACCAATTGTTTAAGCATGATTCATGCTTAAACAATTTCTCATCACAAACATTCAAATAACCAATTTTCCAACTGGGTAGGAGAAACACATTTCGTAATTCTACATAATAAATTTTAAATATTCCTAACAATATTTATGTCCCTTTAGGATTCGTCTGTAAGAACATTTCCTACTCCCTTGATGCACTCCCTTCTCCATTGTAAAAGCGTTATTTCCAATAAAACTCTGGAATCTCTCATAGAAGAGTTTGATTATTTCCAGCATTCTCCCTCTTATCCCTAGTCGTTTTAAACAATCTCAGAGCGACTCCCGAGAGACACTGTCAAATGCTTTCTCTAAATCAATGAATATGACAAAGGTTTGCACATTCTTGTACCTAGATTCTTCCTGGATTTTCCTTAAGATACAGATAGCTTGTTGGGTACCTATGCCTGGCCGGAATCCGAATTTCCAATTGTCGATGATTAACTCAGAGATCCATAAGATGCGGTTTGCCAGAATTCTCGTGAGAATCTTTCCACCAATATCTAAGAGAAATATACCTTGGTAGTTGTTTGGGTCATTTCTGGAGCCTTTGCCCTTGAAGAGTATTACAACTTTCGCCTCTCTCCAAGAAGCAGGGAATTCCTCGTTTCTTTCTCAAATGTTTCCGAAGCACTCCTCTATCAGGGGAAGTTCGTGAGAAAGAGGTCAAACAGTTCCCGCCTTTTTGTAACTGGATGAGTCCAACTTGTTCTCTGTGCAAGTTTCTTCCTAAAAAAGGTGTTCTCCACCTGTAATTCACAGGCGGATGTCATCTCGATCAGCAGCTGTCCCTTCTCTGATGTAGCTGTTCCACTAGCAAAAAAACCTAAAATATTGAGAAGAAAATTATCCAGACTTGTATCTTCTCAATAGTTTATTACAATAGTGAAAACTGGAAGACTACAGAGAAGAGCATACATAAACTACAGGCCTTATAACCTATGTTCGATAATGGTTATGGGAGTGAAGAAGACAAAAAAGATTCGGACGAAGCTTATAGACATATGGCTACCATGTCCAATTGATATAATTGCATGTAAAAAATACTTCAAGTGCCCCTTCCGCGGCTGTGATAAGTCCACTAACACAGCCAAAGGGATGCTCAATCATGGTACCACAGTACATGATTGGTCGTTTGTAACAGGGAAACCAAACAGATCTCGGAGACTGAAGCGATCCGACCCCGTTGGAGGCCTATCTGTTTTAGTTTGGGTGGACCCTCTAAAGAGCCTAGTGGCTCAATACCATTCGAAAGAGAAGGGAAGCCCACTACTTTTTAATTTTCTAAATCCTTTGGCAAATGGATGCAACAACTTTATAATAAATATTTTTTTAATATTTTTTTTACTATTTATCATAAATTAAAATCAAATTATAAAAATTCATGCAGATTTTTGTTTCTTTTTATTCACCAGAAACAAAATCTGCAAAAATAATAATAAATTTAGACGATACGTTTCAAGTTTTTACTTATTCCTTCTATCAGCTTGATTCCATGATGTTTGAGGATTGGAATTTTGTAAATATATAATTGTTTTCAATATAAATCTTTTGTTTTTATTTTACTTTACTTCCAATTTTTTAAGCATTGGCCTAAATAAAACGTTGATGAAATTAATATGATTATCATAAAATTTCATGTTATTATTTTAAAAATCTTCCACATTCTTTTTAAGAGAAAGTCTTAAAAAAAGAAATTAATTTAAAATATTGTAAAAAAATTTAAGACAATAAACTCTATACAAAATCGCTAATCATTTTGGATATTTAAAAAAAATTCTAAAAAATAAAACGTTAAATTTTATTTACTTTTTTCGATAAATAAATGTATTTGCTTTCACTTTGTTTACCGAACACATACACATACACACTTGATGTTTACCAATTTAATTATAAAGAAATTTTAAAATAAATAATAAAAATAATTTGTTGTAACATTTTTTTTCTAATACCAAAAAATAAAATTTATTTTATTGCAAATATTCTTTGAATGTATTTTTATCTGATAAAAAATTTTATTTTTTTATTTTATCATATATTTTTATTGGAATTTGAATTTTTTTTAAAGAAATTAAAATAAAGAAAAATAAATATTATATTAAAAAACAAAATTCTGTAAATGGTTTAAATTGGTAATTTATCTTTTAAAATAATTATTTTACAATATATTTTAATTTTTATTTATTTAATATTAATATTATTTACAAAGATCATTTAAGTCTCATGAGCCTTTTGTTTTTTTCTTTCCACAATCACAGAATGTTTGATTAAACATTCGTGAAAACCTCATTATTTTCATTTAATTCCTTTATTTTATTGTAAAGATAAATTTTCATCATATTTTAATAACTAAAACTTAAAATTTTTAGTGACTCTTCCTAATGATTTTAATCTTTTAGAAAGGTTATTTTCTTTAAAAAAATACGATAACAAAAAGAAAATGTAAGGGGGGTCAGAGCTTTTTGGCGTAATATTTAATGGGAGGTCAGGCTTTTTAGACAAAAGGTGATGGTGATAAGGGTTGAAATCTGCTATGGATATTGGATAGTTAATAGTGTTTCATAACTATAGGTAATTCTGTAAGGGTTTTTAATGATACTGTTTTCATGCTGTAAAATATTATAATTGTAATCAACATATCGTCGGTTATTTTTTTAGATATTATTTATTTATATTTAATTATATATTTATTTTTATTATTTATTTGTAACATAAATTATTTTAATACATTTTTATAATACTGTATTATTATCAACTTTAATTAATATTATTTATTAATTTTTAGATTTAAATTTATTATCTTTTGATATTAATCGTAATTTTTCAACAATAAAATTATGTCAGACAAATATTGTGAATATTTTCGAATAACTATTTGACAAGATTTTACAGTCAAACTATACCGGACAAATCCAACAACTAAATTTACTTAACTATCAGATAATTTAGTTCTTGTGATCTTAATTATATCTAACAAAACAAAAGACGATATTTTCCCCGACCATCTCTTTATATTTGGTGACGAGATTATTTTTATTGAAAAATAATGATGTTATTATTTTTATTGAAAAATAATAACATCAAAAAGTAATTATTTATTATTGTTATTTTTTCCCGAAAACCTTATTTCTTATTATTGTGATATATCTAAACATCTTTTTTTTCTGTCAGTTAATTATTTGTTAGTTTATTAGTAATTATAAATATTAGCAAAATAAAGTGATCTGGAGCGGTATCGAACAGAGAGACCGTCCAGAGTACACCATGTTTATACTATTCTTTTCTAATTTAAATCATTTCCTTTCCTCACTTTTGAAATATTTTTTTATAAATTATACATTAATAAAGTCTTGAAGTCAAAAATTTTTCCAATCGGTGTATTATTTTTATTGTGCAGGAAACAATTAAGGAACAAAATTTAATCAGAATTTGATTGTTAAGATAATTTTCGGCGAATCGATTTTTAAGTGTGAGGAATAATTTAAATTGTTTGTTGTTTTATATTTTGCATGTTGTATTTTGATTTGGATTGTATCTCTCCTACCAAGATGGTTGCTTGGTATTTACTTTGATTCCTACTAATTGTAAATAATTTAATTTTAAAGTAAAAAGATATTTTTCGAATTTAATATTTAGTTTATATTGTAATTTTAAATTTTAATATGTTACTTTAATTGGTACTTTTTTTAAAAATGTTTAGATTTAATTTAACCATATAGAATCTTTATAATTAATTAATAATAATAAATATTTGTTATTTATTTAAAAAATTAGTATGAATTCAGAAATATATAAATTAAGAAAAATGTTCAATAGTGAAAGTGGTTTGAATAATTGTTGTCATGACAATTCGATTTGTGATATTAATAAATGTTCAAAAAACCATATTGATGTTGTCAATAAAAAGAAAATTGTTTTTCTTTGTAAATAAAAATTATAAATTTGTGCAAATAAAAATGACTTCGACTTTGAATATCGAAAACGATTTCAACTCAATTAACAAAATTAATTAATTATTTAAATTTAAAATTAACAAAATATTGTAATAAAATTCTAATAAAATCATGGAAACAATTGATACAGAATATTTTAAAACTATAAAAATATTCTGATCAAAACCGATAAAGTTATTGAATTTATTATTCAGACTTTTTAATCCTTATTATTAATGAGTTTGTATAACAGTATCAAATATTCTTTCGGCATTGAGACGTGATACACTTCTCATAAATCGTTTGAAAGAAAAACAATAAACATCAACAATTTTTCTAAAGATATTGTAATATGAAAGGATTTTATTTTTCCTGAAAATTCTTTTCATTTATTCAAACAATGTTCGTGTGACAAAATATTTTTAAATGTCAATAAAATAAAAATATTTATTCATTTATTTATTTATAGATTTGGATTTTATATCAGACAAGGAGTGTTGGAAGTTTCTGATTCTCATGATTTAAGCGAGATCTTTCGTAAACATGGAAATGTATATAAATAATGAAATAATTGATCGATAAATTAAAATACGTGAATTTATTTAATTTCAAAAACAAAGTAAAAACACTAATTATAATATGATATACTCATGAACCGATTATTTTTTTATTTTTTTTATTTTATTTTTTTATTTTGATCCATACTTAAGAAGGTAACAGAGACATGATTTAAGTTGAAACTGATAGAAAAACAATATTCAATCTATACGACAAAACCTTTTTACACTGAATGGAATCCACTCAATTTTATAGTTCAAATTAAATGTAAGCAACCTGAAATACGATTCATGTGAATATATAAAATAACTCACTAAAAGCTATCTCAAATACATAGTAAATCATTATAAAGTAAAATCATTATTTATAGAATTAATCGTAATAAAATTACAAAAGGGTATTCATAAAACATCACAACATCATCTTGGTAGCCGATATGCACGAATTAAAAGATTTTGATTTGGAGGGTAATCAACGAGATAATACAACGGAGAGTATTGACGGAATCAACAGCCAGGGATAATAAATTTGTTTGGTTTAAATTTTGAATCTTGTTAATGATTTCACAAACGGCATTTTATCAAGAAGAGGTGAAAAATCATTACAAAAAATCTTTCAATAAATGATCGATGATCAGATAATACAATCAAGAGCACAATATGAAATTAATACATTTACTGACTCTTTGATCAATTCTTTTATCAAGAAATTGCCTTTTGAATAAAATGTGCCAACTAAATCTTATAATGCATTTAAGAATTTCCTATTTTTGTGGGGAATTACGACGTTTTAAATAGAACAAAATATACGTAAAATTCACACCTCTGCGAAACGAGAATCTGAAGGTTATCTAAAGATATGTCCTGGTGAGTTTCTGACTCACTTCTGACTCTCTTGTCGCAGCAAAATTCGGATCGAGAATTAGTACTTGAGTTGCATTATTTTCTGATATCGCATTCAGGGGTTTATTCATTTCTCCTATTACCTGAACTGATTGGTTTTGCATGGAGATATTTGGCAAGATGACAATTGAATCCTTCCGGCTCTTCTTGAAGGCCTTTTGGTCTGTGATCTTGTTTCTCATGTCGATTAAATTTTTTCTGCTCCGCGAATTCCTTGAAACAAGATTCGTATGAACACTGAAGCAGTTTCATCCGCGGTCAGATGTATTTCAGCATGTCTTTTGATTTCCGTCTTATTATGCGCCTCTCGTATATTATTGAGTCTATCCTGTCTTTCAATTACTTTTATCAATTTCTTTTATTTCAGCAAATTAAATATAATAATTATTTTTATTAAATGACTGTAGAGTTTTTTTACAAAAAACGCCATATGTTCTCTTTAAGTCATTGGTTCCATATTTTATCTTTTTGTTAAAGGTTTCTTTTCTTCGAAAAAAATAAAAAGAAGGTCAACCTTTGAATATTTAAAAATATTTTGCAATAGAACGAAAGAATCAATAGATTTTTCTATATGTAATTTTTTTTCAGAAATTATGAACTAAAAAATTAGCATAATTATTTTTTTCCGGACAGACCAGTGTAAGCATCACTTTTAATTTTATTTATTTACATCTGATATCATCTTTTTTCTTACGAATTTTAATGTAATTTTAATGTAATAATTTAATTAAAATGATCATGAAACAAAATATCTTTAGATAAGATTAATAACGAAAGTTATTTTCAATTAATTTATATTTTATATAATTTTAAAGATTTTATCAGAAAATCGTAAAAAAAATAAAAATAATTTTTAGAAATTTCATATCACTTACATTTTATAAAATAATTGATATTCATATAAATAATATTGTAGAATTTAATTTTAAACTTTGATAATTTTTACATTTTTTGTATTTTTAGATATTTATTAAATATTTATTAATTAAGAGTTTTTTTTCTATTAATATAATAGTTCATCAATATGTAAATATATAAATTTTTTATCGAAATATTCGAAATTAATTAATCATTTTTTTGACATTTAATCTAAAAAAATATAAATTTTATTTAAAGAATAATTTATTACAAACTTAATTCACTAACGTTATTAATTACAATTTCAATAATATTAATGATGTATGAATAAATTAATAAAGAATTAATCAAAAATATAATCAATCTTTATATTTAATATTCTAAATAAAATTAATATCAATTTGACAATTTAATTCTCAAAAATTATTGAAGTGTTTATATTTTTTGATTTTTATTTTATAAGATTATTCTTTGTTGAATTTTGATGCTTGATAGTTTTATTAAAATTACTTATATATTTCAAGAAATATAAGTATTTAGATTAATATATAAAAGATAATTCTAAACCAAACAAAAGTTTTATCCCTAATATCACAATATTAATTTAAAGATTGTTCAGTTAAATAGATTGTTGATAATATTGGTTATTATCATATAGAAATATGAACGCAAATATTAATTTTCTATTTATCAAATATTCATTATATTTTTAAATAATATAATATAAAGGTTTTGTGCAAATATTTAAATGAAACGGAAGAGAACAACATAGTAAAAAACCTTCCATCAACATACAATAAATACCAAACAAACCACTTATAAAAGCCATAAAAGGAACGTCAGTTCTAACATTTGATAATGTTTACGTCCTCCATGAACATCACACCCTAGATGTTGCTATCATTTAGAACAAGATTATACAAAATATTATAGTTTATATAACATTATTAAAGAAAATAATCAAAACAAATCTTTCTAAAATTTATCATTTCATGTATAATATTGTAACCAACAAACTTAATTTAATTAAATTTATAATTTACAATACTCATTTACAACAAAACTTTTAAGTTCTTATACAAATCAATTTCTTAAAAAATAAGATGTGTCAAAGTTAGCTAAAAATATTTAGATATTTTTTATTTGCATACAATCTGTTAATTAAAAAATATATTTATTTTCATGAATTATTTCCTAAATATTTGTTGAATCAATTATAAATTCTTCTTGTTTATTCTACTGTAAACATAAATGTTATATATGTTATATACATACAGAAAAATAAGACGTCATTTTAATAACTGTTTATTCTAGAGTAATATATGTTTCGCAATTACAACATCGTCAGTTGTGAGGTTATGTCAGAAAACAACTCATGTATATGACACATTCAGCAAAACGGAATTTTTCAGAAAACTGCTTTATGATTGGAACACTCACTTTAGACGTCTAAGCATGGTTTTAAATACTTTATTAATAGCGCTTCAGTAACTATCATCTGATGGTATTTTGTACCCAAATTTTTTTTGAACCAGTGGGTAATTTTTATAACGAATAAACTCTCGAAATATTTCTCTAATAAATCAAAAACTCAATTTTGTGTCCAAGCTAATCTAGTATAACAATTTAAATGTCACAAGCGTGAATCCTTGTACATAAGAGAAAAGAATTTTCAGCGCAGTACTAAAACAGCTGAACACACCTAATCGAGTAGAAATAATTCGATTCTTGATCATGGTAAAAATGTAGAAATAGAGATAAAGTTAACTATGAAAACTTCATTTTCAGTCTTGAAAAAAATTTCAACACACGAGAGGATAGTCACTGAGGTATTATTAAGAAATCATATGAAACCATTTTTAAATTTCCAAATTGAATTGTCCAATCAAGTTTGTTTAAGTTATAAATTGTGTTTTAGTCAATGTGCCACATAAATGATTTGTTTTCTGATTGACGATTTTGTAATGACGAAACATTTATTGTTCTCGAATGAAAAAAATGTTAAAATGGTGTCTTATTTTCTGTACTTATTAACCCATTACCATTGAAACTAAATACAGTCAAATTTGTATATTAGCAATTCGTCTAATAGCAAAATTCACCTAATAGCAAGTTGTTACAAAGCACCGACAAAATGACCATCTATTTCACACAAATGAGTTTACATAATAACACGTCACATAATAGCAAGATTTGCTTTATAGCAAGAACTTCTCAATCATCAATATGAAATTAATTTGCTTATTAGCAAGACTAACTACAACCCACCTGCATGCATTGTCGATGCTGTTATCTGAGCATGAGTCATTTGTCAGTGCAGTACGGAACTCTTTTATCAGAGCGACGCCTAGTCCTTTTTATGAATAAGGGCATGCACAGCGGTAGATGTTAACCACCCACATGCATGCACCCTTTGCTGTCACTCGTCCATTTCCACTCACCGCCTTACACACACACAAGTGCACAATAGAGGGTATGAATTCGCCTGCACAAATCCAGTCTTTTTATTGGGTAGCATCAACAGCGACAATATTAGAACTATTGACTCGGATGTATTCATACTGCCAAATTTTAACACTGAGTTTGTGGTTGAGTACATCGGTGCGGTTAACCCTAACTCCTTACTTAGTGTGATATTAATTGTCATCATGACATGACTGCTAAACGTCCACGCAATGACCTCCAACTACAACAGAAGTATGACATGGTGAAGCTACTTAAAAGTGGATGGAAACAGAAGGAAGTGGAAGACAAATTTGATATGAATTAATCGACTGTCTCAGGACTGAATAAGCAGCAGGCGGAAATTGTGGCACACTTCGAGCAGGGAAATTTGAACACAACAGTTATGCACAACAGGTCATTTGACCTAGAAAATGTCGACACAGCTCTTCTGGAGTGGTTCAGAACTGCTGCTGCCAAAAAATAGGGAATATCTGGAGCTGTACTTCAAGGGAAGACACAAGACTTCGCGAGAAAACTGAAGTTTCAGGACACTGAAGTCATTAAGATCGACATGAATTGGATTAATTGCTTCAATACACACCATTCCATTGTTCCAAAAAAACTTTATGGTGAAGCAGTGGCTGTTGGTTAAGGAATTGTGGTAGACTGGCAAATTAATCTTCTTCCAGCAATGTTGTGTCAATTCCCCTTGGTGACATTTTCAACGTTGATGAGATGGGATTATTCTGGCGTCTCCTATCAGATAGCACCCATACCTTCAAAGGTGCAATATGTAGTGGAGGAAAGTGGTCAATGGAGCGGATTACAGTACTATGTGATGCAAGCGCATTAGGAAAAAAAATACCGTTACTTGTGATTGGAAAGCCCAAAATTCCACGCTGCTTCCATGGAGAACATGTCCCGGTAATGTTTGAAGCAAACAGCCGTACTTGGATGACTTCAGAGATTTTCTCTCAGTATTATCGACAACTTGACCGACGCATGTAAGTAAGCGAAAGGTTGCATTGATTTTCGATAACTGTCCTCCTCATCCAACAATCGAATGGTTAATGAACATTACACTGTTCTTTCTACTTCCAAATACCATGTCACATATGCAGCCTATGGATGCGGTGATTATTTGCAACATAAAAAAACTGTTTCCGCCAAGTTGGATTCGATGCCATTTGGTGAAGAACCTGCAGCTGTGGAGCCTGGGGAAGAACAGCCCACAGACAAAATCTTTAAGCGGATGGCAGCTCATTTTTGATTTGTGGATTTCAGCGATTATGTCAATGTGGATGCTGACATTATGACCAGGGACTCGCCATCAGAGGAGGAAATTTCGACACTGGTAGGTGGAAGTAAAGAGCAGCCATGCAGCAACGACGAAGCCTTGCAGCCACAGGAAGAAATGCCACCATCTCGTATAGAAGTTCATTTTGCCTTGCAAACTCTACAAAAATTTCTGAAAGCACAGGCTTACCTGCTTTGCAAAGTCTACGTTCAGTGGATGAATTGTTAACTCAACTTTCTTTTACAAAGAAGCGACAAACTACCATCCCAGATTTTTTAAACAGTAATATAAAATGTATGATTGGAATGCCGTATGCCTTTTGGAATAATAAATGGTGCCTGTATTATTTTATTTAATTATGTTATTTATTTATTGATGTGTTATTGCTTTTATTGTAAATATCACGAATATAATTTTATGTTTTCATATTTTTTGTTGTCTTTTATAACACGAGAATGTTATATAATGTCAATGTACATATAGATATTTATGTTTTAAATTAAAAAGTAAATATATGTTTATATTTATAACCTTTTAATCTATTTATTATTTATTGAAAATAATTGAAACGCATAAGATACACGTTCTGCATGACATAATTTCTCGGTCACGCATCTTATCTCTTATTTTAGCCACTCATATTATTTTCTATTTTTCTGTGTACAAACATTAGCTACGCATTTTTATCTTATTTCTTATATTTTATGTAGCATAACTATTGTTGGTCACGAATTTCTTATTTTTCATGTATAAGCGTAACTATTGTTAGATACGCACTCTTACCCTTTTGTTATTTATATTTTTGCAGCTACGCGTTTTTATATATTAGGTTGGTCGAAAAATAATGGCGGTTCTGGCACTGTAAACTTCAAAGACGTGTAAATTCACAGAAACAAAAGTTTATTAATCAAAGTATGAACCGTTGGCATCAATACATTTTTGCCAACGAGAAGCAAATTGTTTTATTCCATCAGCATAAAATACATCGGTTCTCGAAGCGACGAATTCTTGGAAGGCATTTTGAGCATCATTTTCGTTTTTGAAATTTTTTCACGTAGTAAGTTGTACAAATGCCTGAAAAAGTAGAAGTCTGTTGGCTAGAGGTCTGGTGAATATGGTGGATGAAGCAGGGTTTCATAGCCCAACTCATTAAGCTTTTGAAGAGTCACTTTTGAAATATGAGGTCTAGCGTTATCATGAAGAAGGATGTGACTTTTTTGAATGACCAATCCCGGACAAAGGGTTTTCAATTTTTTATGCATTTCATCAATTTCATGACAGAACCTCTCCGCTGTGATTTTTTCACCTGGATTCAAGAAACTATAGTGGATGATTCCAGCATCACACCACCAAACTATCACCATAACCTTACGGGATGTTAGTTTCGGTTTTGTAAAGTGTTTCGGTACTTCATCTTTGTCCAACCACTGTGCAGATCGACGGCGGTTATCATACAGGATCCATTTCTCATCACAGGTAACAATACGATCAAGAAATGGATCGTTTTTATTGCGAAGATGATTG
>MQRK01252855.1:0-18513 GCA_001938485.1 Girardia tigrina | reverse complement strand
TTTTATATATAATAATTGACTGGGTCACTACAAAAACATTATAATCAAATTAGTAAAAAGGTATTTGTAACACATTGCGAAGTAATATTCTTTCCTAACAAACGTCAGTGATCTTTTTTCTTTCTCAAAAAAACATGTATAATGTTGAAAATAAATGTTGTAATTAAAACTGATTAATAATTACTAACAAATTGTCTTGCTTAATTATTTTCAACATAAAAGCAATGTCAATTAAAAAAAGGAAGGTAAAAAACTGTAACATCTACTTTAGTTTTACAAAAATAATCAAACTAAGTTAACAATTAATTTTTATAAAAAAATACCGGGAAATCCTTCTTAAAAGACAACCAATCGATTATTTTATCATTATCGTTGAAACAAGTTTCAGGAATATGTTAGACTGCTGGAGAAAATGTATTAGAATTTTAATCAAAAATTTATATCCAATTTTAAAACAATTTTTAAAAGAAAATATTAAATTCTTGGTCAACATATTTATTAAGCACACTGATCGTATTTTCAATACATTTATTGGTATTACAACTCCAATGGCCATTAGGACAATTCTCCACAACACTTTCGTAGCTAGTCACCGTTCTTGATTGATAAATTTTAATACTCTTTTTAAACGTCTTATAATTCAAAAAAATTTAAATTAAGATTTAAATTACAAAATAATTTCTTTTATTTTAAATATATTTGAAATATATTATTTATAATATATTGATTTAATTTTAAAGTGGTTATTTACATTTTCAAATTTTCAAAATAATCTGACGTTTTAAAATATTTAAAATATCAATCTTCCATCAGGATTAGAGAAACACAATCCTAAAACAAAACACTAAAGAATATACAATAAACACCATTCAAAAATATTCCTCACAATAATATTCATATTAACAAAATCAGAATAATATTTCTTAATATTTATAATTTATTTTTAGTGATTTGATTTAATAAAGAAAGAATAATAGATTTTTAAGCAAGCCAGAAATTGGTAAGAGTCACAACAAACAGCTGGAAAACTTTAAGAAAGCATTAAAATCATTTTTTTCACAGTAAATTTATTTTTTTATTACTAAACCCTTTTTAAAATATGTCGGTCAAGTATCCTGTAACGAAGAAAGCGACTGATTAACTTCTTTAATGTACCCAATTATCGTTTGGATTGAATTATTGTTGTGGTTGTACTAGGTGCTGTGTGCTCCTTTCATTATTGATTTATTGAGAAACTTTTATAAAGCTTTGTGCTACTAGTCGTTTACAAAGTACATATTTAGAGTCGGATAATGTGTTATTTGAATGTTAAACATTAAAATAATTCATTGAAGAAGTGTAAAAAGTTCTTTTTTGAAAATTAAGGGTTATAAAAGAATTTGTGTTTACTTCTCATATATTTGTGGTGGATGATTTTTTGTTTTTAGAGTCAGACAACATAATTAAATTAAATAAAGATAACATTGCAATTGAGTTGAATATCGAACAAATTTTTAAAAAATGTTAATAATTATTTATATAAATATGTCTTTTAAATTCAATTAAAAAATCTTATTTTTCAATTCTATTTTTTAAACATTTCAAAGTAATATGATTTACAATAATAAATTTGTCATAAAAAATAAATAAATTTAGAATTTCAAACTATTTTTGAAAATCAGTTTTGTTTAGTTTGTGAAAAATTAATATTTTTCCAGCTCGTATCAATAACCAAAAAACTTGGACAATATCTTGGATTAACAATAGCTGGAGGTCTGAATTTTAATGGGACTGATACTCCTATCTACATAGCGAATATTGCTGAATGTAGCGTCCTTAAAAATTGTCCCGGCGTGGAAAAGGGTGATGTTTTACTTTCTGTCAACAATGTCGATTTGTTGGGGATTCGGCATTGCGAAGCCGTTGCTGCATTGAAATTTGTTTGTGAACAGTGTGAAAAAGTGAGTTAATATTTGTGGATTTTTCTTTCAACCTAGAAATTTCTCCTTTGCGTTTTTCTTTCCTTTTAGATTTTAATTTAGGGAAAATTTGCAAAACAAAGGGAGAAACATATTAAAAACGGAAATTTTTCCAATTTTAATAAAATAAATTTATTATAACTTAGTGAGATTTATTTGTTGAAAATTGATCGTTTATGTAATAAATAGAAGAATTTATATTTCATATTAAATGTTGTTAAGGAAAATAAATAAATTACTATGAAATTTAATATTATATATTCTAATGATAACTTATGGACAACGTTCCATCAAAAAGAGTCGTTCAATTTGGTCATATTTCACATCTCTTGTTTCAATTCGGGAAATGTATTTATTCTTGAATGAAACTATATACATTCTGCCAATAAAGTACCGGGAATTGATCAGTTAAAAAGGTCGCTTAAAGCAATTAACAGAATTTGCTTGGTCTGAAGTTGTGACAATTATCGTCTATACTGATATGAGGTTGAGTACCTTATATCATTTTGTTTGTTTGCATTGCTGAATATTATCAGTTCATCTCAAGTGTGTTTTGCAAATTTTAAAATAGAAAAAATATTGAACAAAGAATTTCTTTCGAAATTTGCAAAACACACATGTGTATAAGTGGTATAACAAATTCAAAATGGTAGAAGATATGCCTTGTTCTTATCAGCCAACAACGTCTACAACTGAAGTTAATATCGCTAAAGTGAAGAAAAGGGTAAGTGAAAATTGTCATCTAAGTCTGAAATAGATAGCCGCTAAACTTTCTGTCTCTCACAAATCACTTCTTACTATTGCGAATGATTGTTTGGACATAAAACGCGTTGCTGCTTGACTAGTTCTATAAAACTTGAATTTTCTACAAAAACTCTATTGAGTATAGGTTACTGAAGACATGCTAGAATGAGTCAATTCCGACCCCATATTTATGAAATGCATTGCAACTGTTGACGAGACATACGTTTACGAGTTCGAAGTACAAACCAGTCAAAAAACTTCAGAATAGTGACTTTCAAAGGAGCTGAAACCGAAAAGAACTCGTCAGAGTAGATCAAAAAGCAAAATAAGGTTATCTGTTTTCTTTGCCTTCGAAATTTTTGCCAGAAGGTCAGACATTAAATAAAGAAAATTATGTGGGCGTTATACGGCGTTTGAGAATGCAAATTTGTCGAATAAAGCTAAATTTTGGGGGAATTCATGGATTTTGCACCGTGATAATGCATAATCTGACAAGGCTATCATTGTGATCAAATTTATGGCCATTATTACCTTATATGGCCCGACCAACTTTTTTTTCTTTCCAAAACTGAAATTACTCCTTTGAGGTATCTGTTTTTAGTCAATAAAATCATTAAAGAAAATTTGAGGAGAGAACTTAGATCGATTCCAGAAAATGTATTAAATAAATGTTTTCATGATTGGATTATTCATTGGTGTAAGTGTATTCTTTCAGAAGGCGACTCCTGGGAAAGGAGCAAAAAGATTGCTGTACAACTTGGTGATGCCCACAATTGGTGACTGGATTAAAGGTGAAGAAAGAATACGAAAATTGCAAATAAGTAATGGAAACATTGAATGCAAGCGTCACGAATAAGTAGGTTCGAAGAGTTAAACGAGATGCTTACTAAATGGTTTCATCAACAACGACAAAAAAATGTAGTTATTAATGGACCACTTCTTATTGAAAAGGCAACACAGTTTTCAATCTCACTTGGAATAGATAGCTTTGGTGCGAGTCAAGGATGGCTGGAAAGCTGGAAAAAATAAATAATGTTACGTTTCAAAAAATGCAAGACTACAAGAGGAAACGCTGACTTTTCTGGAGCCGAATTATGGATAAAAACTGTTCTTCCAGAGCTAAGTAAGGAATATGCTGATGTTGAGATTTACAATACAGATGAAACGGTTTTGTTTTATAAAGCATTGCCAACAGTTACGTTCGCTACAAAGGGTTCTCGCCCATTTGGTGAAAAGTTATCAAAGGATCGGATAACTGTGCTTTTTATTAGCAACCAAACAGGATCTGACAAGCGGGCCATTGTCGTAGGAAAATTTTACAATCCTCGTTGCTTTAGTAACATTAAACAACTACCATTGTCGTACTATTGGAACACAAAAGCATGGATGACCAACAAAATCTGGATGGATGACAAAAAAAATTGACAAAAAACTTGAAAAAGAAAAACGCAAAATAATTTTATTTTGTGACAATGCTGTTTGTCATTCTGTGAAAAATGAAGGTGAATTCAAAAACATTAAAATAACTTACTTGCCGCCAAATACATTTTCGATCATCCAGCATCTTGATCAAGGAATTATACGCTGCTGTAAACTTTACTTTCGTCAAGCAATCAGTCACTGTCAAATTTCTTTTTTTGGATAAATGAGAGCCCAAAGAAGCATTTAACAAATTTTTAGACATTTTTGTGCAATGAGGATGCTGAATCACGCATGGTCGCTTGTCCCTCCTAATACAATGCAAAATTGTTTCAGAAAGGTAGGATTTGAGCCCATAAACTTGGAAGTAATCGATCCCAGTATTTCAATAGAGCAGGTAGATATCTAAGCCGAGTTCAACAATATTCTCAATGAATTTTTGACTGAGAATGATAAAAAATGGTATCTATGATTGAAGAAGAAGAGAAGGAAATTTGTTACGGTTAAATGAACGATGCAGAACTACTTGTAGAGGTCACTAAACAAAACGAAATTATTAAATTTACCAATTCGAATAATATGAATATTATTGCCTCTTCTCCTATTACCATACAACAAGTAGTGAATAGTTTGAGTATTGTGAGAACTTACTTAGAAGAAAACAACATTGATGGTGAAGAATCTGATTGTTTCCACCATTGCTTCAATTTGGAGCGTACTATAATGAAAAAAAATCAAATTTTCGACGAAATCAAATTACTCTCGACCGATTCCTAACAAAAACTGAAATTTAATACTAAATTTTAGTTTTAGTATCGTCTTTTAAAATATTCTTTAAATAAAAAAAACTTGTTTATTATAAAAATTTACTTTGTCTTATTAACAAATAAGGTGGTGTGTGTATTTAAATATTTATTTAAGTGACCTAGAAAGCATTAAAATTTATAAATTAATAATATTTGCAATTACATTAATTTTATTATTGGTAATAATTCGGCATATTTTGAAATCCCCTGCCATGCCGGAATAGCCAGGTTCTACTGTAGTTCAATACTTCTCACCTATTTGCGCTGTGATTGTCTTTGACCCTTACTTGAGCCCAATTTGAATTAAAATTAAACAAAGTGAAAAATTTAAATTAAATATAAAATAAGTAAATTAAATCAAATAAATTTTTAAACAAGTAAATTAAATAAATAATTAAAATAATTTATTGAAATCAAATAATTGTTAATTCAACTGATTATTAAATGGTTCTTTTGTTGAGTAATAAAAACAGTTATTACATGAATCAGAAACAATAAATTGATTGTGTATATTTCTTTCGATTTGTATAATGAAATTAAAGTATGAAATGTAAATGAATTGTTTTTGTGTGTTTGATATGTGAATGTGTATTGTAAGTTTGATCAGAATTACAATTTAAAAAAATAATAAAAACAATTTTAAAATTTTTGAAAATTTGTTTTAATGTATTAATTTTTAAGGTTGTTTACGTGACTATTGTCACAAAATTTCAATTTGTTACTACAATAAAAATTTTACAAATCTTTCAATTTTTTTCACACTCCAGTTAAATTATTTTCATTTTCGACTTGTTCCAATGCCATCAACAACAAAAGAGTATTATTACGACGATTTAGTCATTTTAACCGATAATCTCGATCGATCGAAATATTCGATCATGTTTCACTCGAAAACGACGACGAAGAATTCCTAATCGACGAAGAAATCGGATTTATTCGCGTTCTGGAAGAAATCGCTCAATTTGTCGTTAAAAACGAGCGCAAAATATTTATCGATTTTCATTTGTGGATCAATTCGGATTTTGTTGTATTGCAAAATAAAATCGATAGTAAAAACGGATTTTTCTGTTGTAAATTTAAATCGGATAGTAAAAGACATTCGGATCGAATTAAAATTGCGTATAATAAAAACGGTAAACCGAATTTAACGGCGATTCACAATCATTTGAAATCGCATTTTCCAGTGAGAAAAATCGATGACAAAATTCACCCATTAGCATCGTCTAGTAAGAATATCAACATTAATTTCGACAAAAAATGAAAGAAGTTCATTCATTGATTATCAATCGAGAATTAGTCAAAATAAATATGATAAACTTAAGTTTATTTTTCCCATGGAAAGAGGTGTTAGACAGGGTTGTTTAATGGCACCTAGTTTATTCAACTTGGTGCTGAATAAACTAATTGACAATTGATGTCAATTATTGCCAAATTTGAAAATTTATATTACTAATTGTATAATAAATTATTTTTTATTTAACGATTAATTTGTTATACAATTGTTTTAATATAAATATTTAATATATTTCCCTTTTAATTTAATTTTTTTATTTATTTTACTTCATTATTTTATTTAATGAAATTTATTTATTTAATCAATTTTCCTAATTTAATCATTTTAATTACTTTATTTTCTTTTATTTAAATTGATTAATTAAAATATGATTTATTTAATTATTTTAATTTCTGAAACTGGCAAAAATGTTCGGTCAAATTGTCAATTCTCCGCTCCAAATTCTCCACACTTTGACCGAACATTTAGCCTTTTAATTCAATTACTGAACGAATTGCATTCGATTATTGACTTAAAATTGCACTGCATTAAAAATATTCATTCGATATTCGACAAACAATATAAAGAATTTGTCGTTAGAAATTCCGATCATTCGGATTCGTGGATACGCGTCGTTGATAATTCATCCGAGGATTATTCCGAAACCGAGAGTGTCAATGGGGAAATTATTCCCTGGAAATCAAAATTCAATGAATTTTCTTTTAATCAAATCAATCTCTTTTCGACTAATCAATTTGATCCGATTAATTGATCTAGCAATTCTTGCAGTACGAGTGCGTTGAAGAAATAAATTGTGACGAAGCACAGCGACAATTCCTTGAACAATGTTCTCTTCACCTGTGGGACGGTTGAGACCGGTCCTTTTTTGAGAAAGAAACTGAACTTTAATATGAAATCGAATAAACACAAAACGAAGTAATATATCTAATCTTCCTCTGAGATACAACATCACCTTTTTATTACATCATTTCAAAACATAGCATCAGCTTTAATGAATTAAAGATGTTTTTATGTTTTAATTAAAACATTTTATTCCTACACCCATCATGAACCAAATTTTTCAGATGCCACTTTTATCCTAGTATTCATGCCTTGGTCGATTATTTTTGTCATGGACAGGAAATTTTTGTGGACCTTGTCTTTTTTCCCCTTACTATAAAATAGTCTTTACCCCCTCCCTACGTCACGTTTGTTTTTTTGGATTAACCAAAAACAGATTAAAGTTTAATTTGTTAATAAGCTCTCCATTCATCTCTACGATTTTCAAGAAGTTCAACATAATATTTGCTAGAGAAGTCGTGGTGTCAGAAAATCCACAAACCCTAACCTTAACTCGTAACTTTAACTTCTAACCCTAATCTAACCCTAAACCACCCTAACCGTAACCCTAACCCTAACCCTAACAGTTCTTTCCCCTATATTTATTTTTTAAACCGAATTTTTAGTTAATAAAACAGTCTTTCTTTTCATATATAGGGGAAAAAAAGACAATGCCCATTTTTATTTCTTTTTTGTTCAAATAAATTAAAATTTAAAATAATGCTAGAATACCTTATTATTACCTAAATTACTACATAATTCAGTTGATCTCAACCTGTGGTCCTCGAACCACTAGTGGTCCGCGGACATGTGCCTGGTGGTCCGCGAGCAAAGTTTGAAATGCAAGTTTTTTTAAATAAAATAATGAAAAAGAATAGATGTTGTCACTTTTTAAAATTATTGATTCATTTGAATTGCTAGATGGCAATAGTGAAAATGTGTGTTTCGTTTTTTTTTGTTTAATTTTAGTTACATCGGAAATCAGTGGCGTCTTCATATTTATATTGACATTAAAAATACAAAAATTTGTGGGTTGTTCAAATACAATTAATAAAGTAATAAAATAATTTAATTGATTGGAAATATGGATAAATTTCTAACAAAGAAAACAACCGAAAATAAGGACATAAGATTCATCTTCACAATCTGAGTGTGAATCAAATGCAATTCCGATGAAAAAAATGCGATTTACCATACGACGGTATGATGAAAAGTATTTTCGCTTTGTGTTTATATGCGTCATAGTAAATGATCAACCCAGATCACAGTGTGTTATATGTTCACAAATTCTTGCAAATGAAGCGATGAAACCTGCGAAACTCCGAAGACATTTTAAAACTAATCATGCTGACTGCTCGGAAAAAACCATTGCAATATTTTTTTGCGCAAAAAACGTTCACTTGATAGTCAGAAGTCTTGCATTGTACAGGCAACTAAAGTCAATGAGTAGGCTTTAAGAGCATCATTTTTAGTGGCAATTCGAGTTGCACAAGAAGGAAAGCCTCGCACAATAGCAGAAACTCTGATAATGCCTACTGCTATTGATATGTGCCGAGAGATGTTTGGGAAAACTATGGCTAGTAAACTAAAAAAAATTCCAATGTCAAAAGATATAATTCAACGCTGTATAACTTTAGCGGCAGCTGACGTTGAAGAACAGTTGATTTCAAGGCTGCAAGATTGTAAACAATTTGCCATTCAATTGGACGAATCGACGGATGTTTCTAACCAGGCACAATTAATGGCTTATGTCAGATATATATGGATGGATGAAGTTGAAGAAGACTTTATGTTTTGTAAGTTTTTTATGAAAAAACTTGATATGTGGAAGAAAAAATTATTTCAGGGCAAATTTGATATGTTTCATCAATTGCATGAATTCATCGAGAAACAAGAAAATGCTAAAATCAACAAGCAGAAGTTGGTAAATTTGATTTCTGAACATATTCAGTCATTGCTGAATCAGTTTGGCTTCTACTTTGGTGATTTGAGCGTTGAGAGTTTTTCGTGGGTTTCCAGTCTGTTTCTTGCACACATTGATGCATTAAATTTACCAACATCGGAATTAAACCAATTCATTGAACTGACCAGTGATACTACATTAAAGATGTTGCATCCGAGAGTGAGCTTGATGAAATTTTGAACAAAACCTTCACATGATAATCCATTACTGTCTCAGAAAGCTTTGCAACATCATATCTTTGTGAATGTGGATTTTCTGCACTGGTTAACATTAAAACAAAATATCGTTCACAGCTTGAAGTCGAAGATGAACTCCGATTGAGAATCTCCACCATTACGCCTCGTTTGGATAAGCTATGCTCAACGGTGCAAGCTCAAGACTCACACTAAAATTAAATGTAACATTATTTTGAATATTATACTTTTTAATTTGAAGTTGAAACATTTATTAAAATATCCAAAAATTTTAAATAACAATTTTAATACACCTATAGTCAAGTGCAGTAACTGTAGTTCTCTAAATCCAAAGTCTAATAGTTATACTAAGAACCATGTTATACTAACTATATGTAGTTGTTACTCCATCATATGAAATAATTATATTTATACAAATTTCTTGTGAGCTAGTAGCAAAATTTTCAGTAGGGGTCCGCGGATGAGACACACTTTTTAAGTGGTCCTTGAATCTCAAAATGTTTAGAACCACGGATATAATTCACTTTCGCGCATTTGTCGAGTCTCGGGTAAAATTCATATTAATGAAAGAACAACTTCTGATTTATCACCACTCATCGACTTTTGTCTGACAATTTTGAACCATAATCTCATCGAATATTTTTTACTAATCATATTGTTCACCAAATTTTATGTATTGTTACTTTTTCTTGTTCCAAAGTTTCAAACTACCATTTTGTAAAAGTTTTAAGTTCAGGAAGAACTCTAAGTCACCCCATAAAATGTTTGCGAGAAGTGTTTCTCGAATTCTTAGTCAACCTAAGACCATTCACATCGAATGAAGCTACTTTTTGAGAGATTTTGATAAAAACATTATTTTGTTTTATTGACCAATTGAGGTAATATAGTTTATTTTAACAGATTATCAAAAATAAATTATTAAAATATTTTAATCCAAATAAATAAATTCCGTCAACCAAATAATGTTTGATTGAATAAGAATTAAATATTTTTATTTTAAATTAAATATAAATTTATTAATTTTAATCAATCTTACTTTAAATGTTTATGGTGATTATGATGAGTTTGTTAAAGTTTTCAATTTCGCTAAATAATTTATAATTTTTTTACTTTAAAATTTTAACAAAAAGTAAATATTATATATAAAACAAAAAACAGAGTTTAAAATTTTAAAAACCTTACATTAAATAAATTCGATATACTTAAATATGGATATAATTAGTAAAAGTTTTAAAAAAATAAGAATTAAAAAAAATAATAAACGGGATAAAATTTAGGATAATAATTTAAACGAAATCAATTAAGGTCCTAGAGAATTGAAAAATTTAGTTGCCGTAAAATGTGTTTGAAAAAATATTTTTGTTATAAATAAATTTTTGTGTTGAATATGAATTCTTAACTTGCTGATAATGAATGTGGTATAAACGCTACTTACAGTGATTAGAGTAGATCAAAATTGATCCGAATCATATATGAATTCCTTTAAAATAAATTTTTTAAATATTCTTAAAATTTACATGCTTTAAGCTACGTGTATTTCCTGCTACAAACTTTTCTTTACTAAAGATGTATTAAACTTATTTTTTAAAAATTTAGAACTCAACATTTTCTGATATTAAAGCTTTTGTACTTCTTAAGTCATACATTTTTTTAGGAAGTACACTGCTTGTATTTGGATGTAATGGAATACGTAAATCTTTTCGACCAAGAAATAAAAAGTAATAAATGATAATATGAATTAATTGAATTAATCATGTGGCATAATTTTCAATATGAATATCGCACAAATTTATATGTTTTTTATAACCTTTCTTTATCTAAACTAGTAAGTATTAATAAATATATTAAATATGATTGCCTTCCTTGAAAAAAACATTCCCTAAAAGGGATTTAATGACATAAATTAGATACACTGGAATGTTAGAGCCACCTTTGGGAATTATCCCTAATATTGCATACAACTAGGGCGAAGTAAGAACTGATACTCTGAGATACAAATATTTTACAAATTATTCGAAAATATTAAATTTATGAAGTTTATAATTAATAATCGGAATACCTAGAAAATCAAATAATCTCATAATAATACGATAAAGTCTTAATGCAGCTGCCTAAAAACAGATGTTTCAGAAGGTAATTTAATTATTAATAATATTATATAAATGTAATAATCTATCTTAACTCTTGGTTCAATTATTTATGGAATTATCAAATATTAAATTTATCTATAAAGTGACGTTAGAATAAATAAAATTAGTGACACAGAATTCCTTCGGAATAATTAAAACGGTTCGTACATCTCAAGGTTCTACACTTATTAATAATTAATGGAATTCATAATTCGTATTTAAATCATTTATTTTCGACAACAATAACAATATGAAAATCTATAATTAAATCTTAAATTTTAAATTGTATGATATGGACTCATATGGACTCAAAAACGTATAAAGTTCAAACAGTACCAGACCGGAACGTTAACAAGAACGTAAAGGCGCAGCAGCGAGCCAGAAAGGGGAAATCTGGTTTTCTTACGAAGAAAAAATGTTGCATTATGGATAATGAGACTTATGTGCTCTGCGAGTTTTCACAGCTACCCGGACAAGAATTTTACTCTGCAACTAAGAGAGGAGGAGTTGAAGAAAAATTTAGAAGCAAGAAAAAATCTAAGTTTCCAAAAGAAATTCTTGTTTGGTAGGCTATATATGTGAATGCGGAAAAGGAATAAATGCTTTGTCACATCTGGCACAAGAAACACAGAAGTCTATGTGAAGGAGTGCTTGCAAAAATGTTTATAAATCAGCACGGAGATTTTACTTTCTTTTGGTTGGATTTGACATCGTGCCACTGTGGTAAGGCAGCCAGGAAGTGGTACGAAGACAATAACGTCGATTTGGTGCAAAGAGAGGCAAACCCACCTGGTAAAAAGGCTACAGACAAGAGGGCACATATAATTTCAGATTTTCGAAACAAGTGGAATAATGCAGCCAAAGACGTGACAGAAATTACAATTGCAAATCTAATGGCAGGCATTCTGGAAAAGCTCGCAGAATTTATTGAAAAAAATAAATAACCTTTCTTACCTTACTAAAATTATTTTCAATTAAACAAATTTTTCAAAACAGTCGGTATTTTTTCAATCAAAAATATGGTTTTGAAGATATATGACTTTAAAGTTAGTAATATTTTTCGCACTCAGTCCTTAAGTGTGAAAGCATTAACAAAATAAATTGAGACATATTTCATATGGAGCAAAAATGAAATTATAATTTTTCAAACTGATTTGATTTTATAAGACAAAGAATGTAAAGAAGGTTTTTGGAAATACATGAACCATGAAAAATATCTGGCATCAACATATCTATTGGACGTATTTATTCTTGTTTTAGGTCTATAAACCTCTTTAAATCAACATTTTCAGACTTAGAGTTATCGAAAACTAAACAATGTTCTGTCTTGATTGATTCTCATACTGAAGACTCATTTTTATTACTATCTTTAGCATGATATACACTTAATTGTGATTCCTTGGTTAGAGACATACAAACACAATCTTCTCATTAATTTTATAGTTATAACATAAATTCTTAGTCAGTTTTTGTGGCTAATTTGAGTTAATAAATATTTTTAATGATTACTCGTGTTGTTTGAAATCAATCTTCAAAACTGTCGAAAAATCGATTCGTTTGCGGTAGTGCACCTTGTATTGAAACAGTAAATAAACACATAAGCACTGCTTTTTAAAGCCTCACATCTCAATTTAGATTTTGCCTATGACAAGTCGATTGTGACGCATTTTAAAAATAAAAGTAGATCTAAATGGATACAAAAGCTTCTCAAAACTGAAGTATATCACCCTTCTTTCTTTTTAGGTAATAACATGGTTGACAGATTACAATGCGAGAAACAGATTGTAAGTTAGGTAGAAAGGTAAGTTAAAAAGAAAACATATTTTTTAAAGTTTAAATTTATGACAATGGCAAATATGAAGCCAAAGTATTGTAATTTTAAATTGTGTTGAGAATTAAACTGCTTTGAATATTCTTTAAAAAGTCAGTTTGGATATTTTGGTTAATTTTAGGATCGTTTCCAGACTTCTGTAATCAACCTGAACTCTCAAATTAACACCTGGCCTGCTCTTAAAACAGAACATACTATTCTTCTCCGTTTTTTGACTCTCGGGTGGAGCCTATAAAAAAATTGCAATTACCATAGTCCTTTTTTATTATTCTCTGAAAAAATTATCAACATTGACAGATTGTTGATGAAACGAAATGTAATAAATGAATAAAATTATATTACCATTAAAAATGTAATTATTATATTAAAAATTATTTTATATAATAATAATAATATTATTATTATTATAAAAATATAAATTTGAATGAATGAATTAATTTTTAAAAAAATTATTGAAAATAAACTTTTTTGTTAAAATATTAAGGAATTAAATGACAAAAAAATCATCAATGAATAAATTTTTTTCTTAGAAATTTTATTTTGACAATATTTTATTAAGAAAATATAATTCTTGATAACAACATCAAGTAGATTATGCTCCTTATTTGTATTAAGGTTGATATTCGGATTCTTAAATGTTCGGAGCTTCACTCTTTAGGCGGGAACGGAGACTTCAGTCCAACGTGGACATACTGGCTCAATTTACCAAGCTATTATCAGTTTCCCAAAGTTGTGAATGTGATAAAGGATGAAGTCAACTCATCAATAGGGTTTAGTATAGTTGGAGGTCTGGAATACTCAATCGTACCATCACAACAAGTAAAACGATAATATGGTATTTTTCTTTTAAGTATTATTAGGTCTCTCCAGGAAAAAGGCCAATTGGTATAATTTCGAAATCAAAATTTTTAGATTGTTTCAATAGGTCCGTCATTGTTAAATCGATTGTATCACATTCTCCGGCCGACAAATGCGGTCAAATCAAGTAGGTTTTATTTATTTTCCTTTTATGTTGAGATTGTTTGGTAATCTATTTAACCATTTGAACGCGTAAATTGACTTAATTCCCTTGATTTTTTGTTGTCTTTTAAAGCGTAAATCGATGATAGTCTGAATGTAACTATTGTTTCATTCTTTTGCACAATTAAACAAATCAAATGATTATACAAAAGAGATGACACAATAGTTATATGGGACTATAGAAGATTGTCGCATCTATATGGTTAAATCAATGGACATTGAAGCATTTTCCATGGTTCCTTTTTGATAAAATCTTCTCTTATTTGAAAGAAATTAATATTATTATTGTTAAGAGAACTCACACATTTGACAGAACATTTATTATATTCTCATTTCTTATCATCTTTATGATGATCAATAGTAATGCTTTCACTTAGATCCATCAATCAATTTTCAATATCTCTCATTATAATCTGAACTAACTTGAGATAATTATTTTATTAAAAAATATTTAATTTAAATTTTATTGGCTTAAATAAAATATTTCTATAGTCATTTTTAAACATTAATTTGATTTTAATTATTTAAAAATTTACAAAAATAAAATCAAAAAAATTATTTAAAAGTTGTAATAATAAAAATTAAAAATTTGAATATTAAATCTAAATTTAAATAAATTATTTTCAGATTATAAGAATTAAAATATTGATCATCAATCTGATTAGGAGAGACACAATCCAAAATCAACACACAACATTTAAGCATGCAAACACTACAAAAAAACATTAACACGCCGCATATTCCTCACAATTATTATTATTAAAGGACAAAAACACTCACTTTTGTACATTTAATACTGCGTGAATTTACTACAGTTTTATATAGGTTAAAAATAACTTTACATTGATCTATTGATTCGTTATTTTTAGTTGATTTTTAATATTTAATAGTGTGTGGAATATTTGGAATGTTTGATGTTTTGTGTTTTGATGTTGTACGTTGATTTGGAATTGTAATGTTTAAATTTATTTCTAATTTAAATAATTATAAAATTTTAAATAAGTTGATTAATTTCATTTATAATTTTTAAATAAACTAATTTAAATTAATTTTTTAAATAATTAATATTCATTTTCATATTAACCAATAAAATTTTGAAAAAAAATATTTTAACAATTTATGTAATCTCAATTTTCTCAGATAATAAGATTAAAGTCATTAATCAATTAGTTAAAATGCAATCGTATGAAAATTATGACAAAGATTGTCTTTAGGACAATCAGACTTGTAATATTAATAAAAATATTAAATCTCACATCTTCCAGAAGTAATTAAGTCGATTATCCAAAATGTTTAAATCTTTTAAATCCAAACTCGAAAAGTTCGGATCTTTACGTTAAGGATGACCATCGGTATCTTTTATGAATAAGATAAAGATAAAGGATTTTTTTCAAACAGAACAATTTGACAATACACATGTGCGATTAGCGTTTATAAATTATATGGGTCAATTTTTAGGTAAATTTAAAATTTATTGGCCAATTTTTATGGACAAGACTTTGTTTATATGTCAATTTTTAGGTCAATTTTTTAGTTGCCATATTTATAATTTATTTTATAATTTTTTTATAATAAAAATAAAAATACATTATTTAATTTTTCTGTCAAAATCTTAAGACATTCAATGGATGTGCATTCAATCACATTAAATTAAGTTTTTTTTTTCTTAGAAGTCTTTAAAAACCCTTTTAAAATGTCTTCCTTAGAAGGAAACAAGATATTTACAAATAGAAATCTCTAAAAATATTCACTTTATAAAAATACCAAAAACTCCTCTGTGATATTCAAGACTCCTTCAGATGTCCTTATAAGTAACATAAATTATTCAGTGACATTCTTTGGCACAACCATAATAAATATTATCAAATAAATTATTTTATCAAAGATTCTTCATTCGCTAATTGAACAACGAATCTTGAAGCAACTAATAAAAAATTCCAATTCATTATAATACAATGAATAATACATTATTACCAAACGAACCTCACCACAACAGCTGCTAGAAAATATTCAGTCATATGAAAAGAAATGTCAAGAAACTTATTACAACAAAATATTTGTATGAAAATGCAAATATTAACTAATTAAAATTTATAATTGAAGCAAAACTCTTTAAAATTTAAAAGACAACAGTCGGACCCTCCATGTCTTTGAAGTCTTTGAACCGCGACTGTGTCGCATTTTTTGTGTCCTAAAAGTCAATCTTATATTTTGATAAATTAAGAGCATTTTCCCATTAAAAATCACATTTTTACAATCTTTAAAATTATTAACATAATTAAATTTTACATTTAACAATAATTACTTTTACTATAATATAATGTGACATTTTTTTCAACTCTTTGGAATAATTGGAACAAACTTGTATACTAACTAACTATATACTTACTAACTTGTATACTTGATAACTAACTACAAAAATATACTATTCTCTTTTAGAACAACATATGTTCTTGAAGAATACAATAATACTTGCATGAGTCTGTACATTTTGATTATCTAAGTGTGATTTAGAGCCGTAATCGGCACTTTCTATTTTTTGAAAAGCAGGAAAAGTAAAGGTCTAATGAAATTTTGAGGGACTATTGCACTTTAAACTCATTCTACATTGTAATCGAACAAATGTTAATCTATATTCATGAAGTTATCCAAACTAGTAAGTCTGTCTTAAGCAGTCATATGCGGACACTTCTCCGGTATTATAATGTCTTTATGTGAATTGTTGTTTGTTTTCAACAAGACAACACTAGATCTCATGTTTCACGCCGGACGCGCCAAAAACTTTAAGAATTAAGCTGGAATATTCTTAGGCACCACCTAATAGCCCAGAAGTTTTCCCATCTGATTATCATCTTTCCGGTTACTGGAACATTTCCATTTAAAAGATTTTCAATCTTACAACGCCAGAGTTTTACAATTATGGAGTTTTCTTCTTGCAGACTCGTTGAAGAAGAAGAATAGAAAGTAATAGTGATTACATTAATGAAAACGATCCCTTGTTATTGTAAAAATCTTTTCTTTTGATAAAATTTTAATTTACTCACAAAATTTATGCTCCAAGCTGATACATATTCCTAGAAAACTTCTTACATTTTTACACACGTTTGCTTTTGGAGTGATTATATCGTCTCTAATTTTGTCCAATACTTTCTCCAAAATCTCGTAATGTTGTTCGCACGACTTTATAAAGATATGGTTGTCATCTCAGTATATAACCGCCCGTTCTAAATTTCCGCTACATCGAATGACATTCTGTTAAACAGAACTTTCCTATTTTTATTGAGTCTTCCCTAGTTTTACTTAGTAATATGCATTAAACAAATCAATCGTACAAAACCTTGATCCATACATCTTGCCCATCATTTCTATCATATTTGCATAGGAAGTGCTTGTCTCTCTGTGACCAATTCCAGTTGTCTAAAATCCAAGGTCTGATTCGCATCGTTTTTTGGCTTGTTTCTATAGACAGATCATCGGTGTATTTCAGGACAAATTGCATTTTTTATAATACCGTTTTCTCATAAATTCTTAACAGTCTCGTCGATATTTTCTTCAAGATGAAATGTTTGTCTAAGTTATCTCAGGTTCATCGGAGGTCCTTTCATGCCAATTCTGCGTTTGATCTTAGTAGTATATCCCACATACCATTTATCCGCCATAAAAACTCCTTGGTGGTTTTTTACATTATCGAAAATTTAATGGTCCTCATCATCACTGGTATCTGAGTCAAAGATAATTTCCTGGTATGGTCATAGGACAGTAACTTCTGCAATGCATTTTCAATATTCTTCTTGTCCTAAATTCAAAAGCAGTTTTTGATTGTCAAATCTTTGACTGTCTTCCATGAAGTATAGCATCATAGCATCAAGGATGAAGATCTGTCTTGATACATTTCCCTGTGTATTTTTCGTTGTTAAAATTTGCCTCACCTTCTGCTAATAAAAATCTTTTAGGGTTCAAATAACTTTTTGGTCCATTAATGAAAGGATCCCTCTCGAGAGAAAGACCAGTGGTTAACTTTCAAATTGAAAATGTTCTAATGCAAAAAAGAGTGATTAATTATGAGCGCACTATATCGCAGTTGTTTTGCTGCTACTGGTCTTATTCTTTGGTTTATGTGATGAAAATTTCAATTTTAAAAAAGCTTTTCTGTTGCAGGTGTATTTAACTTTGATGTCTTCATGATGCCTCTATTCAATCTGTATGGCTGGGTGAACGGGATTGTGAGGGATAATTGTGAATGTTGTAAGTTTGTTGTTTTTATGCTGTTTAGATTTGTGACTCTCCTACTCAGATGGGATTGATATGTTATTTGATTAATTATTTGAATCTAATG
>MQRK01252854.1:16151-35984 GCA_001938485.1 Girardia tigrina | reverse complement strand
TATATATATATATATATATATATATATATATATTAATTATCAAAAATAAAAGAAAATATAACTTGCATCAGAAAAGTAGTAGTACGAAATAATGGAACGCGTATATCCAAAATAAAAATCTGAACTAATAATCTCAACTGAAAATCAGATATCGATGTGGGAGGCACTCAATCGTAAATACAGTAGCTGTTGTGCGAAGCCAGCGTTCATGTTGTCAGTGACCAGTAGATTACGAGTTGTGATTATTGATTTGTTTAAGTATTCTAAAAAGATTGTAAATATTAAATAAATTCTACGTGTTGATATTATTAATCATAAAGTGAAACCTGGAGATTTAACTGGTGACTACGCTGGTGTTCCAATAGAAGATTTGAGGCTTCCTAAACTAGAACTGCCATCAATCTTTAACGAAACCCTCGAGATGAAAATGAAGGACCAAAATGGAGTGAATTCTAAAGAAGGTCAAATATGGCATAGAGACATATGCCAATGCTCAGAATTTTTGGGTTAACATTCTCGGAAATGTGTAACTTTCTTGATAGACGAAGCGAAAATTCTTTGGAAAAATGCAAAAGAAGAGGGTAGAAACCAATTTCAGATGTGTAATCCAAAAATTGGTTCCAGAAAACATTTATAAAGGAAGTACCGCTGTTGAAATAATTGGACAAATAAAGTCAAATTTGTCAAGGTGAGAATGAAAGATTCTTAACATTCGAATTAAGAGTTCGGAAAACAATTGAAAATTTTAGAAAACACAGCGATGAAGATATTTTCAATGAACTTTTGAAAAAGCGGATAAAATCTGAAGTTCTGAAGGATCGATTTGTTTTCAAACCTAACATATCGGTGAACGAAATTAGAGCGGAAGCTAAGATTTAAGAGGGAAACATATCAAAAAAAGAAAGAAATGATGTTTAAGCCGTCAAAACATCGTATGCAGAAATGGCCAAGAAAGACAAACATCAAGTTATAAGATGTGAGAATCCTGAACATAAAAGAAATACAGCTCGATTGAATGAAGCAAACGATAGACAACCAATATTAAGAACGGAACGTAGAATACTATCGGAAAGATTTTATAATAGTAATGAGAGAGGATACAGTAGAATGTCAGAAGATAAACAACAATATAATCGTCCGGTGCATTCGGCTTGCTACAAAGCAAGGAAGTGATATTGCAAAATAAAGAGACTTCTGACTCCAGAAGAGGAGCATTTAACCAGAGGGGATTGTTATTGCTGTGTAAAACATTGACATTTGAGGAAAGATTGTCCTTTAAATAATCGTTTTTAATCTGTGGAAAAAAATGGACATGGGTTCAGAAACTGTAATCATATTAAGAATGTTAAGGTAGTATGCATCAAAGATGTGTAAAATGACGAAAACGTGGATATCGTATCATATAAAGATGAATATGAAGATGATTTAAATGTCAGAGACACTATGGTGAGCATTTCGTCTGTGAAGTCAACATAAAATATCCAAAAAATCGAATTGCAGAGAGAGTAGAGGGGTCAGATGGTAGATGGTGGAGTGATGTTAAGCTGAACAATCACAATGTATTAATGTTGTTAGATAGTGGAGCGGGTGTTTCAGTTATTAGTGAGAAGATTTGGTTGGAAATCGGACAACCCAGATTAGACAAGACCCCAATTATACTAAATTGAGCGTTTTCAGAAGGCCATAAATGTTTGGAAAAATGTCAGTGAAGTTGAAATGGAAAGAAGAGTGCCATGCGGTGGACTTTTTAGTGGTAAAAGCAATCCGACCGAGGTGTTAATGTCATGCATAAATTCGGAATCAAACTTGAAAAAACTACCAAGACGTCAGTTGTGATGGTTGAGAAAGATATGAAACTGCAGGAGTAAAACGAAAGACTGGAAGACTTTGTGAAACGATGGGATGATGTTTTCATGAAGCATGAATACGATTTGGGATTTACGGATATTGTGATTCATAAAATTGAAACAGAAGGTAAACCGATTTTTCTGAACCCAAGAAGGCAATCGATTCATTTAGAAAGTCAAATCGAAGGATTTTTGAAAGGATTAGAAAAGGCAGGATTTCGAATTTGTTTATATTCCAGAAAATTGAATGATGTATCAAAGAAAGTTTCCTTTCCAATGCCAGACAGACAAATGTTAATGGATTCTCTGGGTCGCTCCAGAATTTTTTCCAGTATAGATTTAGGCAAAGCATATTATCAAGTAGCATTGGATGAAAGTTCTCAAGAAAAGACTGCGTTTTGCACAATAACACAGCAGTATTGATTTAACCGTGTACCGTTTGAATTTTCAACATCACCCGGAACGTTTCAGAGAATAATGAATTCATTATTTGAAAGTTTACTATTCTCTGTAGTAGTAATATACCTAGATGATGTCTTAATTTACTCAAAATCAATGAAGGATCATGAGACTATTAGAAGAAGTAGAAGAAAGCAGGTTTAAAGTCAATCCAGGGAAATGCAAATTCTGAGTGGGGGAGCTGGTATTTCTGGGACAGATGACAGAGGATGAAAAGAATGAAATCACCAAGGAGTTATTACGACTAAAGAACCAATTAGTTTATCGGAATGGGTTATGGGGTAAGCAAGAAGGAAATTGTGTATTACCATTGGTTCCGAAGCAAATTAGAAGAGATTTCATCAGGAAAATAAACAGAGATTTATGTCATGTAGGTATCAAAAAGACAAAGAAGTATATCCAAAATCATTTAATGCTACCAGATTTAGCGAAAGAGGTGCAAATCGTTATATGAGAATGTCAGGAATGTATACATAGAAAAATTACAAGTGAAAAAACAAAAGAGAAGTTCATTCCAATAAGAAGTGACGAGTTTTGAGAGCAATTCGTGATGGATATCGCATATGTGGGTGACAAGAATAGCATGTACCATATCTATTGGTCATGGTGGTCCAGTTTTCGAAATTGGTCTCTTTGACAGAGATTAGAACTCAAAAGGAAGACACCATAGTTCAATGTGTGTTGATAAAATGGATATTTAGATATGGGAAGCCAAAAACAATATTAATTGAAAATGGAAAATGTTTTACTGGCGGAAAATTTAAAGATTTTTGCAGGAAATTTGGAATCGAATAAATATTAAGTAGCCAATTTTAACATTAATCAAACGGGTTAGCAGAAAGAATTATTCGAACAGTGAGAGACATGATAGTAACTAGCAGAGGAGACACAGACAAACGATCATGGTGGAAAATTTTTCCGAAGATAGAATTTTGTCTAAATGCAACAGTTCAGAGTTCGACCGGCTATTCGCCCTTCGAAGTTGTATTTGTTAGAAAAATAAAATTACATGCGACATCAGGAATAGCTAAAACGGATGAGAGCAACGTGATCAAGATGAAGGTAAGAGAAAATTTAGAGAAAGCGGCAAGACGAATGGAAAATTGGGAGAGAGAGAAGAGAACAAGTCGACATTTTGAGGATGGTCAGAAAGTCTTTGTAAAACAAGATCCTGCAAAACTGAGAAAGGACACTTTACCATTCCATGGACCGTACCAAATTTTAAGGCATATATCGTCACACCAATTGGAACTACAGAATCTGAAAGATGGAAACATAATTCGTCGAAGTATTGAGTGGATTAAGAAAGTAAATTACGAATTATAAAAGAGGGAAATTTATGATTATTAATTTGTTTAAGTATTCTAAAAATATTGTAAATAGTAAGTAAATTTTACTTGTTGATATTATGAATCCTGAAGTGAAACCTGGAGATTTAACTTAACGATTAGTAGTATATATTATTAAGAACAATAATTGAATTTACAAGGCTTTTATTTGCATCATAACTCGAATTGCCTCTAGGATAATTCTCCCTAAAACTTGCGTAGCTCGTCATCGTTCTTGATTGATAAATTTAATTCTATTTTTTAATGTCTTATTATTCAAACAAATTTAAATTACAATTTAATTTTCAATTTGATTACAAAAAAAATTATACTTTGTTGGGTTCTTTGATTCATTATTAAAATTAAGATTCATTAACACCAAATTTTATTTGAAATATAATTGTTATTATTTGAATTACAATTTACGAATTTAAAATACATGATGAATTCGTTTACTTAACTTTACAATAGATATTTATCAATTTAAACTTATTTTTTAGTTATAATTGTTTAGAAAACTTTTGATTTTAAATATTGTCTTATATTAGAGATTATTTATAAAAATTAATCATTTTAAAAATTTTAAGAGTGAGTCAGTCCTTCACATTCCAGCTTTTTTTGAAATTTTTTAATTTTTCAACATTCCGTATTATTTGTCTATCATTTGTATTTTTCAGTTTATAGGTCCTATCATGAATCTTCTCTATGATTTCATATGATCCCTCAAATCTGTCTTCGCCTTTTGTTCTTATTTCCTTCTGTATCCAAACCATATCTCAACTTTGTGTATTCTTTCGGTCTCATTTCCTTCCGGGATGTTCTTTTCTTTTATTCTTTGTCTTGTATCATCTCGGTCTATTTTACTTCCATTGTACCACTGTTGTCTGTCTATTTTCTTACTTAACACAACTTCCACAGGACTGCACCCTAATGCTTTTTTGTTCTGTTACGATTAATGAAAATTAATCGGAGGTAGTATATCTGCCCAAATCATGGCATTCCTTTTTTTAAACTTACTTGAACGAATTCTTGTATGGTTCTGAATTGTCTTTCTATTATTCCATTTGTATTGTGGTGGTATGGACTGGAGAAAATTATTTTAACACCTCTAGTCTCTAACATTTCTCTAACTTTTTTTGCCTCGAGACTCTTATCACAATCAACATGTATCTCCTTTGGTACACCAAATTTTAATATCCATTTTTGTAATATTGTTTGTACAATTGTGTCTTCGTCCTGTCTCTTGATTGCCGTCAAGCTGATGTACTTGCTAAAGTGATTTATCATTCCGAGAATGTATCTTTCTCTTCTTACTGTCTCATGCCACGGTCCACATATATCTATATGAACCTTTTCAAATATTTCTGACGCTGTTATTTTAATGTTGTCTTCCTTTGTCTTCGTAGTCATTGTCTTTGTTTGTTGGCACTCTTTACATGTTCTTACTACTTCTTTCATTGTTTTCTTTTCTACTTCCATGCCAAACTTGTCCCTCAGATATTCATATACTTCTTCTGCTTTTTGGACGGATCACTCATACACTCGGCGAAAACAAGGGTAATAAGTAATATTTGATACAAATTATAATTTAAAAACTGAATGAAACATTTTTTTGCAAATTTTAACATAAATAAATAACATTCTTTTTTTTGGAAATTATGAGAAATGAATTAATTAATTAACAGAAATCCGAATAAAATATTCAAAATATTTTTATTCAAATAGTTATATTGAAAAACATTTTTTCTAAATAAATAAATTATGAAAAAATAAAAAAAATATTAATTAATTAATTAATATTTCAGAAATCGAATAATTCTACCCGGGCTCCCTGTTGTTCAGCAGTTGACGGTCCTATGCGACTAGGTCTACTCTCTTCTGAAAGACTCTGCATCTCGACTTTGCCATGACGACGTGGATCGATATTGATCCTTTCTCTATGGAACGAATAGAGCGGATCTGTAATTATTATCAATGTGATTTAATCGAATCCAAAAACATAATTAAAATAAATAAAAATAAATAAATCATTAAAAATAATTGGTAATAGCTTATTTGAATAAATATTTGATAAAGATATCTAGCAAAATTATCGTAGGGTTGTTCCGACCATCTTTGATAGTCACCAAGAAATTAATATTTCTTAACAATAACAGTTTGTTTTTATTAAAATTCAAACAGAAAATTAAAAAGTTTTATCGATGAAAATAGTTAAAATATTAAATTGATTGTTAGGAAAATATTAATAATTGATATTAATTATCCCTGTGAAATATCACCGCACTAGATTATCACAATTCCATGATTCAGACATAGGGTGTCATCGAGTCCATGTACCACTTCAAGCGTAAACAACTTCTGATCAAGAGAAAAAAGAAAAAACACGTGCTCCTGAACTTTCTAGCCAGAATTTTTCAAAAAGGCGTTTTCTGAGTTGATTATGTGTCGTATTTACATACATCTTTTGCAAAACATGTGCGTTCAAACCTTTCAGAAGATATTTTTAATGTTTGACTCTTTAGCCATTTTAGTCATCATAAAAGGAAAAAGAATTTTAAAAAGTTTCAATATACTTTTTTGTACAAAATAAAATATAACATTTTAAGCAAAAAAATATTTTTTAACACGTTTTTCATAAATTTACGTAAACATTTTCAAATATTATTTTACACAAAAATAATTACAAATATCAAATAATTTTAATATAAAAAATTAATTCAAAACAAAATTTACTTTCTCGTTCTAAAATACTTTCTTCATTCTCATCTGTGATAAATTTATGATTGATTGGATCTTGGCGACTTGTTGATGTTGTTATCGCTTCGACAATGTTTGGATCTAGGTGACTTGTTGATGTTGTCGCTTGGACAATGTGATGGATATTAGATATTTTGATTATTTCAAATATTTAATATATGCTTTTTTGATAAGTATTTTGTTTAAATATTATCAATTAAACATTGTTTTGAAAATAAACTTTTCGCGTGTTACAAGCTATCCGGGCATAATGAATGATATGAAAATCGTTTTGGAGTTTTTGGAAAAATTCGATGGAAGCATCACCTTCGAGATTTGGCAGAAGAAATTTGAAATGGTCATGAAAATCCAGAAGATTATTGATCCAGCCCCGTATTTCCTCTTACAATCTGGGGTTGCACTGAACATCTACATGGAATCGGAGGAGAAGACACAGAGCAGCTGTGATCGTTTCTTCAAGATATTAAACAACTCGTTCGGCCTGACTAGATGTTCTGCGTACAGTCAATTGATAAACTTCTCACATACGTGTGGTAGCAATGAGAAAAGTAAATAACCTTTCAGATCCTTATTTGCCTGATGTGGCTCTTTCTGTCTTCCTTCTCTTTACACAATTAAAACATTTTCTTCAGGGAAAAATAATTTACAGTGGAAGAAAAGTCAAAACACATCTTGAAAGAATTGAGAGATCGAACTTTCTCGGGGTCATGATGACCTTGGAAGATTATTGGATGAACTTTATTCAACTTACAGAAGCTCTATAAAAATAATATGCATTTAAAAATAAATTTTCTGAATGTTCTTTCATTTCACGAACTTTTCCAAGTAACTCGTTCAATTCAAACATTTATTATTTGTAATATGTCATAGACAAAATGTCAGACTTAAAAATAGAAAAACAAGATGAATAAATATAAAATATTTTTAATACCACTCTTATATTTGATGAGTTTGTATTAAAGATGAACATCGACTTATTATAATTTTGATTTAAGGTTTCTTCATGATTGCAGATTTTATTCCGTTTTTTTGTGTTTTTCATTCATTTTGGTTAAATTAATTCATTAATTGGTAAATGTATTGATAAATTAAAAAATTGGGATCGGAAATGAATAAGTAGAAAATAATCAGCTCAATTCAATAAAGAAAAGTGAAAGAAATGAAGACTCACCAATGATGATTTGTACCAAATAGACAAACGGAGCGAACGAATATAAAACATGGTAAAAAATAAAAAAAATATGACTATAATAAATGATGATGAACGTTATTTACGATTTCAAAAACTTTACATCAACTAAAACATAAATACTTTTAAATATATCAAAATTATAAATAAATTATGAACTCATCAAAGTTTTAAATGTTATAAATTTCTATTGAATCCGAAAAGTAATGTGCGTTTAGCACATAGTTAACTTTAACGGGTATTATTAGCTATGTAACTTAATTAAAAATCATGTGGATGCGTTTTTTAATGTATTAATCTACTGCTTTATTGAAAAAATTATTGAAGTAATAGAAAATTTTTAATTCAAGGACAATTTTAAAATGGAGAAAAAATCGGAACATTTACGAGACATTATAATTTTTACTATAGAAAATGGAAAAGTGCATCTGCAATCTGGAAAAAGATTGCGAATATTTATTGAGATAATGCGTCAACTAAATCTACTGTAAGATGATGGTTTGTTAAATTCAATGCTGGAAATTTTAACCTCGAAGATTTTAATCGCCAGGATGACCTACCGCTGTTGATGCTTTGTCAAATTAAGGAACATGTTGAGTCAAATCCAAGATTAATTACTCGTGATATAACAGAGACCATGGGTATTCCAAAAACCTTTGTTCTTGAAAATTTGGTAAAATATGGTTCTACTTCCCGGTACAATATTTGTTTTCCTCAAAAACTGTCAGAAAAAAATGTTTGGATCCTTTTTTATATGCCATATTCTCATAAAACGCAATGAATAATCGTCATTTCTGAGACAAGTTATAACAGGAGATAAAAAGTAGATTGTCTAAGACAATCTTGTTAGAAAGAAATCTTGGAGTCACTCATCTAAACCTGCACAAGCCATTCCAAAGGTGCCCTTACACCAAAAAAGTCTTGCTCTGTGTTTTATGGGATTTTAAAGGTGTAATAAATTAAAAAACTTAGTTCTGATGTGTACTGTCGTCAGCTAAAATATTTAAACCAAAAATAGAGGAAAAAGGTCCGGATCGAACAAAACGGCAAATATTTCACTGAATAAACTTTGTTCTTTCTTCTAAAAAACTGATTTTAATATTCATGAAATAACGTGCATTACTTTTTGGACAAGTCAATATTATACGTAAAATGATATCCACATATTATGGTGAAATTTTTTATGAGATAATGAAATGAAATTAACATCAAGTATTCTGTCGGACATTTTAATAAAAGAGTTTATATCACAAAATACAGAAATACGTCGTTTAATGCACAAGATGTGTTCCTGGGAAAAGGTTTTAACTGAAATAACAGTAAAAAGGGTCTTTAGTACAATAATAATGAATCTTTCTGTCATAAAATATTATTTATTATTTTATAAGATTATTATGTACATAGAAAAGCAAAACGATTATGTTATTTGTCGAAATTTATTAGCTAACGTCTTAGAAGAAGAAATATCAGATTGTCGGTTGACATTTTCGAAACATTCTTCAGTGTCAATTTAAATCCAGGGTCAAAATTCCCCTATTTTCTGTGAACACTGTTTAGTGGTAAACCCTTTTTGTCTCAATCATCTAGAAAGATGATGAGTTTCAAAATTAACATGCCCAATTAAAGTAACTTTACCTATCCTATCAACCATTTAACATCGTTTGACTTAATTTGATTAAGACATTAAAATAAATTTATAACACTTAATTTTTTAAGGAAATTATTTCACTACAAATTAACTCTAACCATGAAAATTTCAAAACGCTTTTTTCAAAAATACCTTTTTTGGATTTGTTTTTAAGAAATCTTTTTTCATTGTTTTCTAAAAGTTATTTTATCGAAATTTCGATTAACGAAACAAAGTCAATTCACGCTTTTAATAATAAATGTTTTCAGGAATAAAATGTTTACTGGGGATTCAAAAGAATTTCGACATCATTTTACACAAATATATAATTTTTAAAACCTTCAGTGGTATTAACAACATCACAATTTTAATGCAAACATTTATTTACAACACAAACAGATTCTTCACAACAATTTTTAGAGGCCATCTTTCTTTGATTGATATAGTTTTTGATTAATATATTCAAATCTAAAAAAACAATGAATGGGAAATTTTAATATTAAATTTTATTGGATAAAATGACATTATCTATGTTTTAAATAAACATTAATTTTTAAAATATATTACATTTAATAAGTTAAAATCGTTTACTGAAAATATTATTACAATTCATAATTATCAAACTTTAATTAATTAGTACTTAAAATTGATATCATTAAATTAATTTCATTATATTCAAATAATCAATCAATAAACATATCAATCCCATCTGAGTAGGAGAGTCACAATTCTAAACAGCATACAAACAACGAACTTACAACATTCTAAATGAAATAAATGATGAATCTAAAAGTTCGATTAAAAAAGATAGCGACAGAAAAAAATAGGCGCGTTTTGCTGCTTTATTTTGCTATATTAACATTGGCACGCATAAAAGAGAACTTACTGAATTTACTGATGATTCTTTTTCATTGATATCTACAAAATCTTTCTTCGATATTTTTCAATTTTAAAATGATCCAATTTGTTTCTCATTTTCATTTTTTTATTGTTGAAATTCGAATTTATATTCAGTTTCATTTGTGATTTAAAATATAATTCTTATGATATATTAGTATAATAATTTAGCAATGTAATTTGGTAAAACATATCCCTAATGTTTAGTGAGTAAATTGTATAATCGATAATAAGTTCCTTTAAAATGACCTGGACTTCTTTTGAATTGAAGAATTAAACGGCAATAGACCCTTGCTTTGGTTATTTATACATTATCCTTTCAAGGGTAATGGATTCTTATTTTCTCTCTGGCGGCAAATTACTCTAAATCCTTATTACCTCAAGGCATAAATTTTCTTTTCACCGTCTGTCGGGTTTTATCCTTTGTTCTAAACTTTATTACCTTTAATTAAAAAAAATATTCCGTAAAAAAGATTATCTTAAAATATTTAAAGAAATTATATTTAAAAATATTGATTTATATTCTTTTGTGACTCCATGTCTATTTCTATCAAAACGACTGAAGGGAATTATTCAGTCTCGAAAGTCTTCTCTTCACAAATACTTGAAATATACGCAGTCACCTTCACTTAAGGTTTGCCAGGTTTTATATATGTTTACTACAGAGGGTTCATTAATAAATGGCGACAAAAACTTATAAGTTTCCCATTAAACTTATTCAGCAACTATGCTGCAAAAGAAATATGCTCTTTAAGATTGACTCTCAGTTCTGCTCTAATTCTTGTTGCCGTCACTCCAGTTCCCTTTCTGATTATTTTCCTTCGATTTCTTCGTCAGCGCAAGTGGAGCGCATTTCTGTATTGGTTTATTTGTAGTTTTTACTTGTAGTTAATAATCCGAATTTCTATTGTTTAAAATAGATTTCATTAATAATATATATTATTTTCGTTATGAAAATCTACTGGTAATAGTATTGATAATACTTTATATTTTGGAATATAACCTATTCACATTTGAAGAATGTTTCTTTTGTATTTTGACTGTGTTTAAGGCAGGCAAGAAGAATTATCATAATCATTTTTATCAAGTGGTCTGAGACATTTTAATCCAAAATTTGGTTTCTAAAGATAACTCTTAATTGCAAGTCTCCATTTTGGTGAACAAAAGTTGTTCAGTAACTGCTTCAAAATAATTTCTAACACTTTCAAACAAAGTTATTGAATGTTTCTTATCAAAGATGAGGCACCGTGATTGAATGTACCAAAGTTATGTATATAAAAAATTGAAAACAAAAATAAGACGTAGAAAAGTTTGTATCAACAATGTTTTAGAAATTTAAGTTAAGTTTTTTAACACTTACAACTATGTTTATTGTTATGATTTAAAAAAATTAATAAAAAAAACGATCAATAAAATAATTATGTGATCTATTTGGTTCGTAATAATTTCATTTATTATATACTGTAAACGACAAATTCCTATTTGATTTGGACGGAGTCACCTGTATCATTTGTCAAGCACTTTCGAGAGAGAAACATAAAAGCTTTATTGTACATATGCTCGAGCCAACAATATTTGACTAAAGCTGTTTTCTATCAGAGACCGCTTCGTCTCGGAAATTACAAATGCAAAAGAGGAGTGCTGATTTTATAGATGATTGAAAAAATATTAATTCCGTTTCTGAGCTTGACTAGTCTCGCCGACGACAAAATACTGGGGGGCTGGAGACTACCGGACGAAGCTGATCACATCTCTGCATGGGAGGACATAGGAGTATTGAGATGATGGCCGGGTGGTTACAGCAATGGTGTCGATGATGTGATAAAGATGAGCTTGGCCAATTGATGATGGTTAATAATGAGCAAGCCGGTTAATGCGGGTTAATTCTTCTTACTTGGTGTCGGACGACACCTCACTTATGCTTAGAAATTTGTAAGATAATGTTGTTAGGAATTCGTTAACTACAAGATTTCGAAAATTAAATCGGAACTTTTAAATTAGTAAATATATTTATATTTAATGTATTCTTTAAAAAAAAGATTTTATAAACTTTATGTAATAATAATCTGAGAAAATGATAATATAAATTTCTATAATTTCATTATGACAATTACAAATTTGTAATTTTCCTTCATTTTGCAGAATTGAAAGAGTACACAAGTGGCATAAACTATCTGTAAAACATTCCTCACAAGTGAAGCACCATTAGTTTGTTCATTGTTGGGAGCGTTCATAAAATATAAAATTTTTGAATCTTATCAAATTATTAAATAAACAATTACATTCCGTAAAATATTGTTATAAATATGTTAAAATAAGATTTTCAGAAATTTAATGTAAAAAATTAATTTAGGTAAGAAATAAAATAAATTTTACGGTAGAGTTATTAAAAGATTTTTGTAAAGATTTATTAAAGTAAAAAAGTTAATTTCAAATTTGATGAAAATATTTAATTGAAATAAAATAAAAAATAATTTTAAGTTTGATATTTTATTTGCCAAATAATTGTGTGTAACTTTTAAATCAAATAAATTAAAAATGTAAGTATAATTTTATTTTGGGAAATGGTAATTGGAGTTAAAATAATAATCGTAAAACAATTAAATTGACCTAATTGAAAAATAAAATTTTAGATTTATTTTGGAAAATGTAATTATAATTTTATTTTGGGAAATGATAATTAGAATTTAAAAAAATAATTGTAAAATCTCAAGGAAGGCACTTTTGTGTGTTTGGTGGAATTTCGAAGGCGTGATTCTCTTCGAGCTGGTTCCAAATGGTCGTACCATCGACGCTGACCCTTACTTCGCCCAACTTGATCGAATGTATGCGGCACTTGGCGAGAAATACCCCGCTTTGATCAATCGAAAGCTAGTTCTTCTACAACAGCACAATGCAAAACCGCACACCGCCAAACAAACAAAGGAAAAAATCAAAAATCTCGACGCCTTTGAACTTCTTCCACACCCAGCGTATAGTCCGGATCTTGCGCCATCCGACTGTCACCTTTTGCGCTCTATGGCACACTTTCTTCGTGGTCGTAGCTTCAATAATCTGGCCGAGGCCGAAAACGGGTGTCACCAGTTCTTTGCTTCTAAGAACAGGGATTGGTACCACAGCAGGATCGCACAACTTACCCATGTAACTCGTCATTATGTAGATGATATCATTGTAAATGAAGACATAGTGAGCGTAGAAGAAATACGGAAGCATTTATCGAAGTACGGTTTACAATGTAAAAATCCAGAGGAACTTTATATACTTGTAATGAAGTGCTACAGGAGAATGCTAAAGATAACGTGTAAAGAAAAGAAGACAAACGACTTTATCTGGAGGAGAGTTACAGAAATACTAGGTAAAAAACCGAAATCAAAAGAAAAGACCATCAAGAGAAGAAAGCTGAAATTCTACGGATATCAGATAAGAAAACAAGTAGTAGCAGAGGTTATGATTGAAGAATGAATGGAAGTAGAAAGAGAAAGAAGAAAATCAAAGAGGCAATGGACAGATGATTTAAAAGAATGGGGTATATAGACTATGGAATGTCTACGAAAAGAGGCTACAAATAGAGAGATATGGTGAAGGCTTGTTAATAATTGGGTGCATCCACAGTCCAACGGTGAAGTTCAAAAAGAAAGAAAGATGTCGTGAATCCGTCTACATAGAATAATTGTAAATTAACACTTCTTCTCGTCACTAGAATTTCAATTAATCATATTTATTAATTTATATATTTTATTTATATTTTCATCGTAAATTTCGTATTTTCATAATTTAATTTTTAATATGACTTAATAATAATATTCAACACGATAATCTTTTAAAATAAATCAAGAAAGAATTGAATAATCATGAAGTTTTAGTAAATATTGGGTTCTTAATCAAAAGACATTATCATGAACACAAAATTTATTTCTATAACAATTTGAATTTTTTAAACAAATATTTTTGAGGAAATTTTGCACTTTCTTTTTACACAACCATTATAAATAAAAATATGATTAATATATTTTTACAAATTAAAATTCTATATTTTTTTAATTGTCACGACCCTTTTGTTTGAAACATTTTTGCAGACTCTGAGCCCCCAGTGACTATTAAGGGTCAGTCACAACCCTCTCATCAACTTTTATTATTCTCTAGCTTAATTCCTCTTATATTCTGGGTCGGACGTCTCTCCTCGCTCAACATCTGTCTAGCAGTGAAGAGTCTGGAGGACCTTCGGGTTCGATAAAGACAGGACGGGCGATGGGCCCCCCGCCTAGCGGAGCGTCGCTTGGGGATGATTTGATCTACCTTTTCATCTTTCATTATCGTGTGTGGTATGTTAGGTTAACTTGAGGCAATGTTATATCTGCATGCGGCTTAGTGCGCTTGGCTGTTGTGTTCATGTAGACTTGTGGCACTGTATGTGTCTTATCTGAAATCGACTAATCACACCGCTTCGGGTTATCTGAAAACGTTTTTTAACTACGTGATTTTAACAATGTATTATTCAATTAGCAGAATGTGGGAACGGGATTCAGACGCTAACAGCAGCTCTACCTTTCTAATTTTTAAACGAACTCTCGAAATTTATTTATCAAACTTTTAGTCGTCACTCGACTGCTTCGAACAAAACTTTTCCTACATTTCAAAGTAATAAAATTAAAATCGTAGTTGATTTCGTCATTAATATTATTCTACTATGATCGATAGTTTAACCTCGTCGTGTTAAGTGCGCTAATTCGTAAAGGATCTAAAACGATAGTTCCTAAATTAATTTATCATCCTTAAAGTCGTAATCGGTTTCCGCAAAAAAAAATCAAATTACTTCTACTCATAAAATTCCAATATCAATGGATTTATTAAACGCTGATAAATTTCAGATTTCGTCATTTAGATCTATTGACTAATTTTCCTAACTTAAGTCGTAAATCTCAATTTCATAAAATTCTAAACTATAATTTCGATTTTATCTTATAAATTTTTGTTCAAAGTCATCTGAAACTTATTTAAAATTTAACAACGAAATAATAACCAAAATAAAATCCGTCATTAAAATCGAAATTCATTAAAATTCAATAACGAAACAATAACTAAAATAAAATGCGGCATTAAAATTCTATTAAAATTCATTAAAACTCAATACAGAATAATCGTCACTAAAATCAATCGATAAAAATTTTTGTTTAAGTACACTAACGGAGTGTTTCCGTTATATTATTAAATACAAATAAATGGTAATAAATCGAGACGGGTTTACGTTCGTTCCGCCCCGCAACCTCGCACTCGCGGGCCTAATATGTTAACCCACGACTCGACGTGGTGGTCGCTGACGAACGTAGCGACGTCGATAATGAGGAGCGGCCGTTCCTCGACCTCCTCGAGCGACGGATCCCAACTTCCCTCCGACGCTACTTCCCTGGACATCGGCAGTTTCGAGGCGGAGACGACGACGACGAAAGTCCCACCTTAACTTAGGGGGACGAATGTAAGGACGATTATTCGTTGGGTAAATATTCAAAATTTAACGATTAAAATAAAATAAAATAAAAATAAAACTAAAACAAGATTGATAAATAAAATATATTCATTCATAATAAATGTACCAGAATAGAAAATAAAATTACATTTTGATAGTTACTTGATCCCCGGAAAAATGTATCTTAGTTTTCGTCGTTAGTTCGGTCGTAGGGTTCGTTTCTCGTGTGTTTTCTTTGTAATTTTAGTAGAGTGGCTGGCTGGCTTTTTGTGTGATTTTTTGTGGCGGATTTTTCTTTATAGAAATTTTTTGCGAATTTTTGTTAACAACAGTTATCCTTATATATTTTCAGAGTCACACACCCGATTCGGTTCCTGCCAATCAACAGTCAACTGTCTGGATCTCGGGGCGGCCGATTGGATGGCCAAGATGTAGGTCGATTGAATTTTTGAAAATTTTGATTTTTTCGTTTTTTATTATAGATTTGGATGTCCGTGTGCCGACCTACATGTGCCTGTTCAGAGTCGGCGTGCGGTCAGGTGAGGACAGCGTTCCTATTTTTAGAATCGAGGGCCGACTCATCGTAAGTTTTTTAATTAGTCTTTATTATTTGATCAATATTTCTTTGTTTTTTCTTCAGGGCGTATCTTCTCTCGGGGAACCGCTACGAACCTCGTGGATAGCTCTAGTTGTGGATCTCGCCAGGACCTTCCGCTGAAGGGTCGGCTGGCCCCGAAGGTCCAATGGATTGCCCTACAGGTGATTTATTCGTTTTTGTCGCGTTTTTTAATTAACTTTTTCCTTGTTAGGGTTGCCAACTCCTCTCCGGGCGCCAGGAAGGTCGCCGAAACAACCCCAATGCCGCAGGACCGCCCCCGTGCCTCGAACCACGATCGCTTTCCACTTGTGTTTTTTAATTTGAATATATGTATTATACCTTTATATTTTTAATTGTTTTTTCGACCGCAACATAATAAAAAATTATAGTGAATTAATATTTTGTCACAAATATTTTTTTGCGTCTTTTATTAATTTTTCAATTTTATAGTACATTTATATTTACCTGTTTCTTAATTACATTTTCCAAAATACAATTAAAATCGTATTTTTCAATTAAGTCGATTTAATTGTTTGACGGTTATTATGTTTATTTAATTCCAATTACCAAATACAAACAAAATTATAATTACATTTTTAATTTACTTTGATTTAAAATTTACAAAAATAGTTTAGTTTACTTTTATTTTGCAAATAAAATATCAAACTTTAAATTACTTTTTATTTTATTTCAATTAAATATTTTCATCAAATTTGAAATTAACTTTTTTACTTTATAATAAATCTTTACACAAATCTTTTAATAACTCTACCGTAAAATTTATTTTATTTCTTACTTAAATTAATTTTTTACATTAAATTTCTGAAAATCTTATTTCAACATATTTATAACAATATTTTACGGAATGTAATTGTTTATTTAATAATTTGATAAGATTCAAAAATTTTATATTTTATGAACGCTCCCAACAGTAAGAGCTAAAACATGAAGTCGAAACAAACTGTTTTTACACCGATAAAGCCAAACCTTTAAGAAGTCTTTACACTAGGTAGATATTCAAGGACATGAACAAATTATAGTTGTAGATGACACAACAAAAACGTATATCGGAGAAACAGACAGTTGTCTCTTTTGTAAAGTGCAGTTACTAGGGTTTGTTGTTGAGGTGAATGGTGAACTTGGTTTTATGAAAAATCCTCATTATCAAAATCCCCATGCAAAAATTCCACAAAACAAAATTTTGTTTTTAACCATAAAAATCTAATATAAATTTTTTTGTTATATAAATTAATTTTTACTCTATTTTATGATATTTTTATTTTAACATAATGTATATATCTATGTTGCGAAATGTAATTATTTCACTATTAAATTGATTAGATTTTAAATTCAAAATTTTGAACACATCAAAGCTCCTCAAAATGTATAAATCATGATAAAATTTGAATCTCGATCAATATATAAAAATAAAAATAAACGATTTGTTTAAATAAACACAATTTAATTCGATTATTTAAATAAAAATTATCATCAAATTTATCAATGATTAATGATAACATCTGGAAAAAATTATACGAGTAAGTTTTTTTAAGGTTCCTTTGTGTTTTTTTATTATTTGATTTTTTGTAGAACTTTTCAACCAGATAAAAACAAAAATGGATCACTGTGCGCAATTATTGAAGCCATGTTTTGGGATTTTAAGGACATATATGCGCCTTCATCAGACATCAACCTAACGGATTTTGGAAATGAATGTAAGCGTAAATTAATTTATAATACGCGAAATTAATTTTCTTTAAAGTTTTTGAAAAATATGGCGATAAATTTTCAAATTTGCCCTCGTGGAAAAATGAATTAGAGCAGTGGAAGGTGGAGAGGCAAAAAATTCCCACTGCTCGGGCAATGATTTTAAATCAAACTCGTGACAAGGTTGAATTAATTTATTCATTGAATTAATTTGTAATTATTTATGAATTAATTTGTGATTATTTATGAATTAATTTTTGATTATTTATTAATTAATTTGTGATTATTTATTAATTTATTTGTTATTATTTATGAATTAATTTGTGATTATTTATTAATTTATTTGTTATTATTTATGAATTAATTTGTGATTATTTATTAATTAATTTGTGATTATTTATTAATTAATTTGTGATTATTTATGAATTAATTTGTGATTATTTATTAATTAATTTGTGATATTTTAATTAACTTGTGAATTTATACATAAAATAAGTCTGATAAGTAATTGATAAAGGTGAGGTTAACTTTTCCATAGTTTGATGTATTGTTAGTTATATTTTAATCATCTTTTCAAAAAAAATTATCTATGACTTAAAAATTGAGTCTAAAATTTCTCTATTATAGGTTAACTAAAATTTTCAGAATTTTAATAAAATCAATTTTATATAATTTTTATAAAATGAATATTTATAACTTTTTCAATTATTTAAATCTCAGGCCAAATCTTGCAGACTTATTTTATGTAGTAAGGCAAAATAAGCTGTTTATTTTGAAAGTAGCCAAAGTTCATTTATACTCTATTAAGATATTTAAAAGTTTATTTTTTATTTGAATTAAAGTATACTAACTCACAAAACTTGTCCAGAATTATCATATCTACTCGAAATATGAGTATGAAATAAAATTACTTGAAGTTGTACTTGTTATTAAGAGAACTCACACATTTGTAGCAACATTTAATGCAATCACAATTTTTCATCTTTGTGACAATCCATAACAATGCCTTCGTTGAAATTCATCTATAAATGTTTAATACTTCTCATCCCAAATCTGAACTTACTTGGAAAGAATTATTTTATTTAAAATATTTAATTTAAATTTTATTGGTTAAAATAAAATTACTTTTTAATCATTTAAAAACAATCATTTGATTTAATTATTTGAAAATTACAAAAATAAAATTATTTAAAATTTACAAAAATAATAGATTAAAAATTTGAATATTAAATCTCAATTTGAATAGATGAGTTTCAGATTATAAGAATTAAAATATTAATCATCCATCGGATTAGGCGAGACAATCCCAAATCAACACACAACATTAAAACATGCAAACAATACATAAAAATCAACATTCCAAATATTCCTTCACACTTCTAACCGTAGGAAACCGTAAATAATTGACAAACAGACTTACGCCTCTTTAAAAATAAATAGTTAATTAGTTTATTAAATAGTTTATTACTTGGTGCTGAAGAATAAACTGAAGAATAACTAGATATTCTTGTTACATGAAAATAATTGATTAATTTGTTATTTATCACAGGTGATTATGGTAAAAGGGTACAAGTCCACCCAGTGGAAATTCCCGGGAGGAAAAATAGAGAAGAACGAGCAGCCCGTCGAAAGCCTTAAACGAGAAGTTCGTGAAGAAATTGGCATTGATAGTTCCGAAAAAATATCAATGGATCTAGTAGTAAAAATTGAATTGGTTGGAACTCGTACCGATCGATATTATATTATTGATCAAGTCGTAAGCGGTACAGAGTTTTATCCACATACCAAAGGAGAGATCGATGTTAGTTTATGTTTTCTTTAAACCCTTCAGACCCCTTTTTAAAATATTATGTAGATATAAAATACAGCCCGCCCTCATTAGTACGATGAAAATACGATTGTAAGGAATAAATTGATTATAACTCATCGGTATCAAAATTCTTCTTTAATAAAATTTAAT
>MQRK01252854.1:0-15453 GCA_001938485.1 Girardia tigrina | reverse complement strand
GAGAACCAATGTGATAAGAAAGCGGCATTGGAATATGCGATTGAAGATATCAATTGGGAGAATACTCCCATTCTAAACAAGAAAGAATGGAAATTTATCGAGGTAAAATTTATTCATAGAAATCACAAAATAATATCGATAATATGTGGACGCGCGTAAGATTCTTGAGAGGGGGTAGAATAAAAATACTTCAACAACAGAGAGATCATTTACTTTAATGAACTCAAAATTTATTTGTTTACTTTAGGATTTGGCGAATTCACAAATTTTTGAATATTCGGAGATTAAAATATCTGAAATAGTTACAATCAGAATTTTATTGAGGATTGTTATAAGTATTAACGATGTCGATGGGACTCTAGAACACTTGTTAACACGTCAAGCACAATTGTCATGACAACAATCATTCAAACCGACATTTCTCTTGATCAATATATTTCCGGATTCAAACTAATTTTAAAAATAAATGAAAAATATTGATTAATATTTATTGAACTAAAAATTATCGAGCCGATCAAAGTTTATTGATTTCGACGGTTTAACCGTCATCGTCAGAACAAATGATTTTTCAAACGAAATTTACTTATCTAGTGCAGTTAATGATTATGTAACCAATACGTAATCAGCGCATCATTTAAAAACTCCCAGCAAAGTTGTAGAGAGTGCAGTTGGAACGTTAATTTTAGGATCCAAAGATCTTATATATAACGCTTCACATGTCACTCTCTCCCAATAATTTTTAAATTGAGTGCACAGAATTTTAAAGTGTTGTGAAGTTATATCTCCTTCAAAATGTCTTCTATGTCCTGCAATGTTACTTCCACCTTCATTGCGACTGTGTTCCTGGATTCTCTTACAGAGATGACGTGAAGTCTCTCCAATGTATGTGGCGTTACACCCATTACATGTCTATTGGTGAATGAGATCCGAACACAATCCTAACGGTGTTGAGATTTTTTGCGAACAGGCTTTCAATTTTGGGGTACGAGATGTTACTTTTAAAAACGCCAAACAACTTACTCAAATTAGACAACTTTTTATTCTGTGCAATAATTTTATTATTGTCTTTATTAGAAGAATTTTCAGACATACTTATACATAATTGATAGCAAAAATCACCACTTACATTATTGAGAAGATTTTGATTGACTGTCAGATGTCTGGTGATTTCGCTTCGTCTTGACTTTGCTTTTTCCAACATTCTTCTCAGGATCTTGTTCTGAATTCTCAGATAGGCATTCAATTCGTGCGATAGTAATCCTATCACCAATATTTCTTAGATATTCTCCGGAATCTTGACCACTTTGAAATACCTGCCACAAGCTCAGATGAATATCTCTAAGTCATCATGTTTTATGTGCCGCTCCAGTAGTACTCGCGATATCCGCTGATCCGAATTATTGGTATGGTTGATATGTAAGGCTCGGTGTTATTTCCAGATGACAGTTTAGACATTTTCGAAACTTATTTAATAACAACAGTATAAACATTATTCAAACAAGTTTTCCTAATTAATTTTCTGAGGAATGATTTTTTATGTGTATTCTGATATTTATTTTTCTCACTGAAACTTTAATTAATTCTGTTTAACCATTCTTAAGATGTTGTATTTAATTTGTTTTCAAAACCAATTAATTTATTACTTTTATTAATTTAAAAATCTAAACATTTCTATTTTAATATTTACTTATACTATAAAATATATTCTAAAAATATACCTCAAAATATACTTTAAATAAATTAATTTTTAGTGTCTTTCTTTTTTCAGCTTTAATTAAAAAGCTCCCGAAGGTCCTCATAATTGAACAATATTTCATTTTTTACATTGGCTTTTAACGTTTTTACGGAAGTATGATTAGACAATTCTAAAAACACGTCTTATTTCATCAAAGAAAACCTTTTGTTTTTGTTTAATCTTTTTTATGCCTTTATTAAGTACACCAATTTGACTTTTCATATTTTTATTTGCACAACAATTCTGATTGTCCTTAAGACAGTCTTTGTCAAACCTTTCGTACAAGTGCATTCTCAACTAAATTGATTAATGAATTAATTCTTATTATTTTTAGCAAATGGAGAAATAAATAATTTATTAAAATATTCACTCAAAACTTTTTGGAAATTTTTCGATCATAATCTTAGATCATATTTGGTAATATGTCTCGTGGAGTAATTTACTAGTTTAATTTTTACTATTTTTTATTTTAATAATTTATTTAAGTTTTATAAATATTCCGTAAATATATAACACCCCTCGGCGTATAAAGCTGCTTCTTAAATTTTAATGTAAAAAACTAGGATTTAACAAGTGTAAGTAGCGCATATGCCATTTTCATTATCAGAGATTTCTGAATTCATATTTATCGCTAAACTTTATTAATAAAATAATACACATACAAACAAATTTCTTGTTAATTCAACTATTTCTCCAAAATAAATTTATTAAATTTTTTTGTATTCAATTTGTAAAAATTATTAAATTTAAATTTTTAAACCTTTAAATTATTTTTTTGAATTATAACTATTAAGAACACCGATTTGACTGTTCACATTTTTATTTACACAAAAATTTTGATTGTCCTTAAGACAATCTTTTTCAAAGCTTTCGTATGAGTGCATTCTTAACTAAATTGATTAATGAATTAATTATTATTTTTAGCAAATGGAGAAATAAATAATTTATTAAAATATTCACTCAAAACTTATTGGAAATTTTTCGATCATAATCTTAGATCATATTTTGTAATATGTCTCGTGGAGTAATTTACTAGTTTAATTTTTACTATTTTTTATTTTAATAATTTATTTAAGTTTTATAAATATTCCGTAAATATATAACACCCCTCGGCGTATAAAGCTGCTTCTTAAATTTTAATGTAAAAAACTAGGATTTAACAAGTGTAAGTAGCGCATATGCCATTTTCATTATCAGAGATTTCTGAATTCATATTTATCGCTAAACTTTATTAATAAAATAATACATATACAAACAAATTTCTTGTTAATTCAACTATTTCTCCAAAATAAATTTATTAAATTTTTTTTGTATTCAATTTGTAAAAATTATTAAATTTAAATTTTTAAACCTTTAAATTATTTTTTTGAATTATAACTATTAAGAACACCGATTTGACTGTTCATATTTTTATTTACACAACAATTTTGATTGTCCTTAAGACAATCTTTTTCAAAGCTTTCGTATGAGTGCATTCTTAACTAAATTGATTAATGAATTAATTCTTATTATTTTTAGCAAACGGAGAAATAAATAATTTATTAAAATAATTACTCAAAACTTATTGGATAAAAATTAAAATGATTATTTATTTAAAAAATATTAATTTGATTTATTTATTAAAAATTGTAATAATTTTTACAATTTTTAATAAATAAATCAAATTAATATTTTTTAAATAAATAATCATTTTAATTTTTATTAATTAATTAACTTATTTAAAATCTTACAATTATTTGAATTTAAAAATAAATTTAAATATTACATATTTTTAGATAATAAGAATTCAAATATTAATCATCCATCTGGGTAGGAGAGACACAATTCCAAATAAACATGAAACATTCAAACACAAAACATCAAACATTCAAAATATTCCTCACAGTCCTGAGATTATTGTTTACAACTCCGTAATCAAGTTTCTTTTTCTAAACATCATAGTGGTCTCCATTAATCGTCAATTTCTCTTGATGACTCTCATAATACGACGGGTGTCCCAAAAGTTCGCGGACTGATAAGTAACAACAAATTCAAAAAGTTTATTCCAGTTGATAAAATTGATCAATCCTCAGAATCGCTAACGAACTTTTCAATATAATCACCATTCAGTTTCACACACTTTCCCCATCTTTGTGTCAACTTCCTAATACCATTTTCGAAGAAAATACGAGGTGTCTCTGCAATCCACGCACTGACTGCTGTTTTCATTTCATCCAAAATCGCGAAATGATGTCCTCAAAGGGGTTTCTTCAATGCCGACAAATGATGATAATCATTCGGCACGAGGTCCGGTGAATATTGGGGATGAGGCAAAAGTATCCAGCTCAATCGTTGAACGGTACTGACAGTTAAATTCGCTGTATGGGGACGTGTGTTGTCCTGTTGCATCCTCCAATGATTGACGCTCTGTCTGGAATCGTTGCACCCACTTAAAGACAGTCGTTCTTCCCGTAGCGGCATCACTAAAGACGCGGTGTAAACGGTGCACAATATTTGCAGTGTGTGTGTCTTCCTTCCAGAGGAAATAGATGATTGCTCGTTGAGATTTCACTGCCTCTTCCATACTGACTACAAGTGAGAAAAATGACAAATTAATACATTCGTATGTCACACTCATGCCGATGGGCAGCCAATGAGAGTTCACCTCAATTACAATTGGTTGGTTCCCCCCTCATGTCATAGTACACACACCGCGCGTTACATTCACGCACACACGTGACCACGCCATATTCTCTCAGTCCGCGAACTTTTGGGACACCCCTCGTAACTTATATTCAATGGAGAATGGAAGAATTTGCATCTCCATAAAGTATTAAAGGCCCAATAAAAAATATTTAAATTTTATTTGAATTTAGTTCTTTGTTGTTCACAGAACACATTTAATTTTGCTTCTGAAATATTTGTAGAAGATTGATACTTTATATACGGTGCTAACCAAGAATGATGAAGATGAAAGCTCCGTAAATGATAAAATGTCCCACCTGCATATTGGAGTGTCGAACCAACAACCTCATTTCTCCTCGTTGCCTCTTCATGACGCGAATACCTCCGCTGCGGTAAGAATCTTTGTTTTAGCAAAGCTTATTAAAATTAAATAAAAATTTGAATTTTTTAATATTTATCTTAAATGAGCATCAATTATCGATTATGATCAATATGGTTTCTTGTTTTCATAAAAATCTTTATGGTGCGCGTGGGAAAATATTTTAATGACAGCAGTATTTGAAAAGATAGTTAAATTAGGAAAAAAGTAGAAAATTTAGTATAATTTCGTTCAGGGGTGCTAGTTCATTGATTTCGCTGATTAAATTGCAAAAATTATTTGAAATCGAAATCGAATTGAAAATTTTAAAAATGAATTAGAATGATAATTTTAAATTGGAATTTTAAAATATTCTATAATAAATTCATTTGATTTAAAATATTATTTTAGTAGAAAAATGAGTCGATCAAAACAGATAACAGATAAATCAGTATTTTAAAAAATAATAATTTTATTTGAATTTTATTAAAATATTTATTGATATTTGTGAAATTTGTTGTTCTTTTCAAAGGTCACTTGAATAAATAATAAATATTGCGCCAATACAACACATGGAAATAATTTTTGATTTTGTTATTTTTTGATAATTAATTACTTTTTAAAAGAATATAAAATAAAAAATTAATTTAAATTTATCAAAATTAAAATAAATAACTTTGTGTAACCACTGTCAAAATTATTGTTAAAAATATTGTGAAACTATATCAGCAATTGAAAAAGTTATTCTGTTTTTATTGTCAGTAAATTTAAAAAACAACGGAAATTTTTAAAAAAACCAAGAATATGATATTTCAAAATACATTAGAGAAATGCTAGAGAAATGGAAAACAGATAAGAGAAAAATGCGAAATGCGCGAGCAGTAATCCTAAATGACCAACGGGATAAAGTAATACGATCGATTAAATTAATTTATGATTATTTATTAATTAATTTGTGATTATTTATGAATTAATTTGTGATTATTTATGAATTAATTTGTGATTATTTGTGATTATTTTTTAATTAATTTGTGATTATTTATGAATTAATTTGTGATTATTTATGAATTAATTTGTGATTATTTATGAATTAATTTTTGATTATTTATGAATTAATTTGTGATTATTTATGAATTAATTTGTGATTATTTATGAATTAATTTGAATATTTATTAACTAATTTGTGAATATTTATTAATTAATTTGTGATTATTTATGAATTAATTTGTGAATATTTATTAATTAATTTGTGATTATTTATGAATTAATTTTTGATTATTTATGAATTAATTTGTGATTATGAAATTTGTCTCGTGCTTTCAAATTAGTCTCGAAATTATGGAATAAAGTGTACATGGTATTATTCTTACACTGATCCCAGGAAGCTTCTGTTAAGTTTGATTTGTTTCCACATCTCATACAATAGTGCAAGATGCTTCCCCCGGTGTTATATTTACAAGTTAATGTTGTTAGTTGATCATCAGCACACTTAAATAATAAATAATGCTGATTAGTAATGAATAAAAAATAATTAACAAACGAAAGATGCTATTAGAGCAAAACAATTCATCTGATGTGTCTGAAGGTTGTCGATGAACAATGATGCATCTGCATCGATTTTGTTCTGCCTCGAGACAGTTCAAGAAGGAGTCTGCAAGAGGAACTCCAGTCGAATGAAGCCAACAGTCGATTGTAGTCTATACCATGGACTGCATCAACTGAGAGGTCAATGTGCTCTCACTTCCATTTTCGATATCGAGGATAAACTGAAGCAAAATATTCAGATTGTACGGGAAGAATCAATTATGTATCACAACGAGCAACACTTAACCGGTATCAATTACTTTATTGTTAATTAATTATATTATTATTATTAATACTATATGTTGGGTACGTTCATAAAATATAAAACTTTTGAATCTTATCGAATTATTAAATAAACAATTACATTCCGTAAAGTATTGTTATAAATATGTTGAAATAAGATTTTCAGAAATTTAATGTAAAAGACTCGAATATCTCAACTAGATGACGGCACAATCTTGATCAGAATTAATCAGATGTGTAAAAGTAGTGATGCTTTATGATGATTTAAGTATGTTGAATTTAGAATGGTGATTCTCGCACCCATTTATTTCAAAGAGAAAAAGTTAATAAGTCAACCACCTAGTGCTCATAGTTAGAAGAATTTCCACAATACTTATCTCATTGAAGCTATAATTCTCATCTAATTCTCGAGGACAGATAAAAACCGAGAAACATAATAATGTTCTTAATAATATCTCATTAATAATATCTAATGCCTAAATTGTCACCAATGCTATTTGCTTTAGATTACTGAGTTACATTTGCCACTACTTTCGTCCCATTAAAAGACAGATTTTTCCTGCGATCTCTTTTGTTTATTTAATGACATGAATGATCAAGTCTTAGTTCTTGAATATCTCTCAGATGATAACTGCAGCTTCGTTATCAACAAATGGATGAAAACACTAACAAACGTTACTCCAAAATTTTGTTGTCTCAATAACTGCATAAATCAGCCACCCACTTTGCAAATACATTTATTAGAAATAACCTTCAACGTGATACAAATTATGATTTATAAAGATTTTCACATTCGAAAAATTCCAAATTATCGTTCTATTTGATTAATTAATTAAATGAATCATTAATCTTCACATTTATAAACATAATATTCAGTGATATTAAATTTGATCATAATGTATAATAGAAAGAAGTACATTAATAAGAAAAATATTTTTTTTCAATTTGATCTTTTCATGAATCCATTTCTTCACATCGCCGATTTCGTATGATTTGATTGTATCAATTGTAAGTTTTTTTGCCGTCCATACTGATATACATTTCTGTGTAATAATGATGAATTGTCAAAATCTGTCAGGAATCACGAATTGTAGAGAGTCAATTCATACAAGCAAAATTTTGTTCATGAAAAAAATTTTTTTACATTTTATATAAAATGTAAAAAGAAAATCGGAGAAAATGATTTTAAAATTCTGTGTAATCGATTTAAAAATTACTGGGAGAGAGTAACGTGTGAGGCATTATTAATAAGATCCATTGATCCAAAAATTAATATCCAAGCTTCACACTCAACTTCTCTGTTAAACATTTTCAAATAGAGCCTTTATTATATGATTGATTGCATAAATTTTCATATATTGATTACTTTATCCTATAATAAGCATAATGTGCAAATTTGCACAAAGTGCACATCGATTTTAGGCCTAGGCAAATGTACAAGGAATCAGAATAACAAAAAAGTGCTGATGCACTTGAAATTCAATTGTTATTCTTTGAAATACAAGTTGAAATGGTGTCGTTTAGAAATATATAAATTACATAAATAAATTGTCATCGATATTTTATCTTTGAATAATGATAAAGAAAGAAATTTTAAGATATATGTTAAGTTATTTATTAAATAAAGTGAAATTAATAACTTAAAAAATTATCATGTTTTCAATATAACGAAGTGATTTCTTAACGAAACAGGTTCTAATGAAGAATATTTTCAATGTTTTTTAAATTTTTATCTATTTTTTTTAATAGAATCTGGGCTTTAAACATTTAGAATTATCGAAGTAAAATAAACATTTAGTATTTTATTAAAATATTTACCAAAAAAATATGTCATAAAGAAATACAAGTTTTGTTTTTATTTTTTATGTTAAAATTTTAATTAAAGTAAAATAATTTATATTTGTTTATATACTCGTATTATCAAATATAATTGTTTTGTTTTTTTAATTCGGAATAGTTTAAATTGTTTTGTTTGTTATTTCTAAATTCTAATTTGTATTTAATTTTAGCTCGAAAAAGAAGTTGATACGATTCCAATGCCGTTTCCAATGTTAGTTTCTTTTTCTCAATATTTTTTCTAACGAATGAATGTGCAGGGTACTGGATGCCAATAAAAGGATTGAAGACGCAATACAGTGTCAGACCGTTAAAAAGCAGCAAATTTTGATTTTGGAAGAAATGAAAAAAAAAATCTCATCCGATATATGGAATACATATATCGATCCATCAAGTTAGTGCACGTATATTTCACCATTAAATTATCTAATGAATTTTCAGCAACATCGAATATCGACGCCAAATTCGAAGATGAAATTTTATTAGATTCTCTTGACATAAAATTGAGAGAATTAAAAGGCGAGGCAAAGGTAATAATGATCATTTGAATGATGTTATTATGATTAATACGAATTATTCCAGACGCACGAGGAGCGCTATCAAGAAATGTGAGTGTCGAATATTTTGATTGTGTGATGTATGTATATCGATTATGTATTTACAGGCTCGAGAAGAAGGAAGTTACACAGGAGAAAGGAAGAGGAAATCATTTTCAAAAGAAGACACTAAAGGAGAGAAAGGATATTGAAATGACAGCGTTGGACACAATGCAATCCTTGTTCCATTACGGACAAAGTCTTGTTAAGAAAGAAATCAAGGGTAAATTGATTTGATTCCAGTATCGTAATTACGCAACACCATCTTATGATTCCAGATGAGCAATCGCGAGAGATTGTGAACTTCACAGTCAACCGCCTGATTTATTCGACGAAGATCGAGCACGATCGTCTGAAGACCGTCAATGAAAGACTTACTCCGAAAGAAGTAAATTGCTCCTTAATAATAATGACAATTATTGATTGATTGTAGAAGGTTGATCAAGAATTGCTAAACACGAAGATCCCGTATACTGCCTACAGATACTTCTATCAATAAAAGGAATCAATGTTTAAAGACCTGAATTATCTGATGTATTATTTATTATGACGTCTGTTTTATTCAAAATTAAAAGTTTTTGATGAGTTTTTCTTTATTTACTTATTTTGACTATTGTTATTTATTTTTTTTGTTTGTACGAAACAATATATATACGTAATTACAAAAAGTATTTTCCTCAGTATTGGTATGATTTAGCGAAAACACTATGGCCCTTTTCATTCAGTCACTTGAAATTGGTAGTTAAGTTTTTGATCTGACTGTTTTTGCTAATTCTTTAATTTTGATAGGAACATTTCTATCGAGTAAAAATGCTGGAAGATTGTTATTTTTGTTATGATTTTGTTAAGATTTTTGTTTGTACGAAACAATATATATACGTAATTACAAAAAGTATTTTCCTCAGTATTGGTATGATTTAAGATTTTTGTTATTAAAACGAGATTTTTTAAATTTAAATTGATATTTTTTATTTTAAAATAACACTTTTCTTTAAATTGAGAAATAAGAATACTTTCAGTAGTTGCGGAAACGAACCATATTAGATGACTTACGTGGAATAGCACATAATTTGTCTCTTTAAATAACAATTTTTATCTCTGAATTTTTTTTGAAAATTTCTATTTTGTATTATTCTTTTTGATTTATACTAGAGATTTTTGATTTAAAATGGAAATTTTCGATTTGTATTTTTTAGAATTGAAACTTTCAATATAAATTCGGAAATAATTTTTATATTTTTAAAGCATTTGTAATAAATAATATGATATACCGGAAATAAAAATACTGTTTATATAACCACAAAATTAGGGAAAATGATAAAAATTAAATTAAAATATGTGTAAGTAGAGAAATTAAAAATATTAAAGTACATTTTATACATATATAATTATATATGATTAATAAAAGATACTAAAAAATATACATCATTTTAAAATAAAAGTATTTATATTAGATCTTAACATTGACTCTTTATTACGCTCATTACATCCTCATTATGTTCATATCATCATTCAAGCACCTCCTAATACTTTGACAGCTTATCTTCTTCCCTGTTATATCTTCCACTTTTACGGCCAGTTTTCTCAACGATATTTTCGAATTTGTACTAACTGTCTTATTAATCTGTTTCTTCGTATTGTTGCCAATACATTTCGAACGACCACTTCCTATCTTGCGTCCAATGTTGTCGTACCTTTGTATTTCGATATTAACCTAGAAACAGTTGAGGACGAAACCTTGAGTAATTTTGCAATCTTTGAGCCACTCATTCCTTGTTCTGCATAAAAAGTTATTTCATATTTTTGCTTATTATTGAGTTGCATATGTGGGTCTAAATTTTGAAATGAAATGATACAATATTTGGAGGGAATTTGCCGTTTTTTTACAAATTGCATTTTTTTTGTCACAAAATGTTTTTAGGACATGTCAAATAAATAAAATATATGCTGCTGTGTATATTTATTATATGGTTGCATAGATAATAAACCAACGAACAGTATGATTCTCTTTCACTTGTTTGTTAATTAGTTTTAGTTCTAATTTCTTAAAAATTTATGATTGCGTTCTTTTGTCGCAGACTGTACATGAGTGTCACTCGTTTCTATAAATTTGTGTTGAATGTAATGGTAACCAGACAATTCTACACAAGACAATTCGACACACGACAATTCGACACAGACAATTCGACACAAGACAATTCGACACATTTTTTTTAATGGGACAAATATTTGATTTCGACATATTTAAATTTCGACACTTTTTTAATTCAAGACTTTTAATTCGACCAATAACTAAAATGAAATATTTTCATTATTACTACACATTTTTTGAAACTCGACATTTTCAATAACTATATTTTGGTTAGACTAATAAGTTTTTCTGTATTTAATATGAAAAAAATTTCAATTTAATATGAAAAAAATCAATTTTTATTAAAAAATATGTATTTAATATGAAAAATTTTAATCCGACACATTTATTAATTCGAAACAAATTTTTTAATTCGACACATTTATTAAAAAAAATTTAAATGCTCTTAATTTAAAGTTAAATCGACAATAAGACGACACAATTTTTTTAAGCTAGCCGACGCAAGTATTTCAGTTTTTCATCATTCGATGCATTCAAATTGTATTTTTGCACAACCATTGCAATAGCCTCACTCAATGATACATATTTTTTTCTTTACAACCTCCGGGCGACCTGACAGAGCATTTGCCAAAGTCAGTCTGTGACAAGCTATATCTCTTCCAAGTCCATCAAGCAAGGTCCAAACACTAGGGTGGCTGCATTGAAATATGGCATTAAGAGCATTGTGGAAACCTTCGCAACAATTTGTAGTTTTTGGTGTCTGCTCACCAGCAGAATCGAAATGGTTAGAGCATTTTATTGGAAACTGAGGAGCTCTACCAAGAGCACCGTCAATATAAGTTGATAAGAAATATGTGAGAATTTCATTGTACCTATCCTCATCAGGGAATGTTGCAGAAAGAATATCAAAAACATTCTTGACATCAGTGTCAGGTACAAAAGCCAAAACACAAAGTGATTTTAGCTTAAGTTTGATGTCAATGTTGCTCTCATATTCATTCTTTAATCCAACAGTGTTGACTTTTCTGATAAGACTTTGACAGAGATGAAAGTAGCAACCTCTAACATCTACATCGGGAAATTCGACTTTTGCTGCATTCATACTTGCTTTTTCAAAATCAACCAAGATTTTAGTTGGTGACAACTGCGGCAGTAGTATTTTAAGAATTTGAAACATCGTGTGATAAGTTTCTGTATCCTTTTTTTGCAAAAGAAAGTAAATGCATGGTGGATATGATGTGCCTATTTAAGAATGCCAAGTATAAAGCTGATAAAATATCTCAGGTGACTTGTCTAATGTTCTATCAAGCGAAACATAGCCAGCTTCGGCAGATAAAAATACACGCTCTATTGATTCTGTATTAATCTTTTGTTTCTGATTAATCGTTTCTATAATTTTTATTTCTTCATTAAACTTTTCTAAAACTTCATTTTCTGATAAAAAAATACCTGAAAATCACAAATTATGGTCTGATAAAACTTAATTGCAGCTTCAACTTCCTGAAATTCCAGGATCAACGAACCTTTCATAAAGCTTATCGTTTTTACTTTCTGGTTACTTCCAATTTCTTATCAAAAAACTGTATTTCTGTCCAATCAAATTTTCAGGCTCATCCGCATCATTTAAATCAAAGCATTTTCTAAGCGATGAAACATTTATTCTAGTCTCATCTTCCTTATTTCTATCGAGACCGTTAATACTTGTTTCAAATGGTCGTCTCTCCATAATCGAAGATTCTTCACATCCTCTACCAACTCTAATTTTCAATCTCAATGACGGCTCTGTAAAAACCACATCAAATTGAGAATGTTTATAATCGGTAAGATTTGATTTCTAATGAACTTAAAACTTGTTTTCATAATTTTAGTTCATAAAGAGTTGGATGTTTATGTTTATAAGAATACGAATATTATAAAAGTAAAAAGTCATTTTAAATAAAGGTTGACTCAACAAATACAACAGAAGAATGTGAGAGTAAATATGATATTACATCTATAAAATATAAACACATCATCTCTTAATATTTAATCTTTCAAAATATATTTAATCTATAAAATATAAAACATTATAAAATAAACCCACATTAAAAAGGATGACCAGCCAGCACCACACGGATTTCTCAAAACTAATCTCTAAATATCCCAACCCGATCTCCCCCACCTTTTCTCATCCTTCCCAGACTTAAACTTCGAATGCAATAATAAAATTTTAATACCGTTGGAAGAAAATCCACAATTGCCACAAATATTTTAATGAATCAAGAAATTGGGATTAGGTTGGTTGATGTTGATATTGTCGAAGCGATTCATCTTCGGATTCATCTGCACTAACAAATACAGAATTATATAAATCTTCATTTTTATAAATATTACTCTTATCTATTTTTGTATTCTTATCTATTTTTAATGTATTCGTACATTCTAATTCAATTTTATTCTTATTTCTATTCTCTAAAATATTGTCTCCATTTTTTAATGTATTCTTATATATTTCTGTATTCCTACGTTCTAATTCAGTATGATTACAATCTAATTCAATATTCTTATAAATTCTCAAAATCTGCAAAAAAACTTCATCAATTCTACTCCTCATAATCTCCCACCCGTTCCACTCTCCATCTCCCCAAATTCCTCCTTCGTATACATCCTAAACACTCTTCATTCCTTCATCCTCCCCACTCTTCCATTTCTCTGTTCTGCCATTCCTCTGCTAATCTTTTCTGATTTTAAAAAATAAAAATTATTTGTTAATTTTTTTTGTTTGAAAAGTCCCGAATCGATTACTACGCCTAAATTACTAATTGTAATACTTGTCTCTGCTATGTTTGTGCTGAGAATTATTTTATTCTGGCTGGAGAATACTTTGGAGTGGTCGGAATGGGACAAATTGGAGTGGACGGGAGGATTGTGTGGGATGGGGTGTTTAGTTGGGAGGAGAGAAGATTTACTTCTTCTTTTCCTGGGAGAATTACCAGGATGGAATTTGCATAAAATTTATTACTGTGAATAATTATTATTTTACTACTATTAGGGTTAGGATTATCCCTACTATTTCTATGATCAATATTATTTGTACTATTTCTATTATCCCTAATATTTCTATTATCCCTAATATTTCTATTATCCCTACTATTAATATTATCAATATTATTAGTATTATCCCTACTATTAGTCAATATTCCAATCAAATCCACAATTTCACCCGTCATATCCAAAACTTTCTTTCTACTAAAAAATATTTCACTTTCAAATTTCTCCCAACCGGACACTCAAAACATTCACCAAACTTTTCCGAATCAAAAGTCGCACTCATCAAAACAGTTTTCATTTTCATTTTCTTCAATGACTCACCAAAATATCAGTATTAATACTCCTCTCGAGTGCCTCATCCATTACTATCAGTCTATTCCTACTATCATTGTTATGAATTATTCCTTGTATCATCATACCATCAGGCAAATATTTCAGTCTCGCTTTTTCTGTCAAATTGTTCTCGAATCATACTTTGTAACCGACAAGATCGGAATATTTGCTTTTCAGATAATTTGTGATGGAAATTGCGGCCATTCTTCTCGGTTGTGTGCAGATTACTTCGTCGAACGAATCTAAAAACATGCCGGGGATCTCGGTTGATTTTCCACGGCCAGGATTCCCCATTATTATCAGATTGTTGTGCATTTTTAATAAATCTAATATCTGTGTCTCGTGGAGATGTAAATCTGCGGGTGGTTTGATTTTGATGTTAAAATATTCCGGCTTGTACGATTTTTATATGCTGTATTGTAATCCTGTTCAAGATATCTTTCGAATGGCAATCTGGTGTCTATTAGCTCGACTTTTGATTCGGTAATTACTTTGTTAAATTCGACCAGCTGGGTCGGTTCAACGTATTTTCGAATTCGTTCTAGTTTGTTTTTGGTGATGAGGGCGGTTAAATAATTTTTTAAGTGTTCCTTGCTGGATGGATTTAATAGATTTAATAATTTTATAATAATGCTATATTTCATAAGTAAACATATATAATGCTATATTCATACTATAAAACTATATTTTAAAAACTATAATTTATATGACGTTTCTGAAGGTTGTCGATGAACAATGATGCATCAGCCGGCTGGCAGAGTCGATAATGACAGTGAGTTATACAGCGCTGACATTTGTTACTTTTCTTCAACTCCTTGGATTGTTATCAATTTCGTGTTTCATGATCTATCTGAATCGAGGACCAGCTCATCCATGCCAGTGGAGATATTTGAGCGTGACATGAAACAAACGAGCAGCACGCTGCGCAAGTGAGTCGATCATTGAATTCGATGCCAATCAGCTGAACACGGTCCTCGAATTG
>MQRK01252853.1:9607-21944 GCA_001938485.1 Girardia tigrina | reverse complement strand
ATTGGTAATTGGTAATAAGTAATTTTACAGTAATTGGCAATATAACAGGGAATACAATTCGCAATCATTATCGGTATATATATTCCATTTAACAACACATAAATAAATACTCATAATATGCAAATAAATGTACAAATGATAATGATACCATGTTAGTCTTTCATTTATGAACATGATCAGGTAACCAGATTAATTGAACAAATTACAAATGTAATGAGTGATGGTGCGCATATAATGAAGCACTGCAAAATATTTAATAGAAGTCACTTTACATGAAGATTATGATTTCTCACGAAGATGGTGATGAGGAATTCAGTATTTACCATTTAATTTATGACAATTTCCTGACAAAGTTCAAAGCAGGCAAGGAAATCACAGGATCCGGGATATTCTTATGCTGAAATCTCTGGATTGATACGCTTCAGGTCTTGGGATTCCAGTAAAACTGTTTCACCGCATATAACTAGTCTAATATGGTTCATGAATTATCCAAAGTTTATCAATCACAATATTCTATGTAAAATTGTCATTCAAGACTAATCTACAGATGAATGCGTTAGGTACTGCTACTTGACAATATTAATTGTATCGCCAAATTTTAAAAATTTAATGTTATATCAATTTTAATATTCTCGTCTAAGTCGTTTTCCATGTCCCGGATTAAAAGTCACTGCATTTTTCAAAAGTACATAAATTTTAGTCGATGCGAATTATGTATGGGTATTACAAAATTTACAATCATTAATCATTATTCATAAAATTTGAAAAACTGTAAATTATTAATTAAAATTTATATTTAAAAATAATGAATTTTAGAATTCTTTAAATAATCGACTGAAATATGGTTTTAGGCAGTGCTTCATTATATACTTATTAATTTAATTTATGGTTTTATCTTTTATCATAATTTATAATTATTCTTAAATTCACACATTGTGGTTTTTACGACGGTGTTATTGACTTCACAAACAAAAGTTACACAGCAGAATATGAATTGAATATCACAACATTTACACAAGAGAATAAATAAGAGTTTCTGAAAAACTTGTTCGGGACCGGCACAAGGCTAAAGACTCTACAATTAACGAAAAAAAATAAATGAAACATGTTTAGGAATTTTTCAGGGATTCATTCGTCAAGAATGATTTATCCCAAATCCTCAAATAAATCTAAAGGAAAACCAAAGAATACAATTCATTTACCATCGAAATTATATCAGTTTCATAAATCAACAATTTTGAAAAGTCAGTATTGTAATGGGAAATATTATCTCGGAGCTTATGGCAGCACTACAGGAAGATATAAATTGTTTGATTGTTGCAATTCTGATTCACCACTTTATGAATTTCTGCTACTTTTATTCGTCGTCAATGTTACATTAAAAGAATTAATTAAAATAATAATTAAAACTTAAAAAAAGAAAATTTTGAATAATAATCACCATTTTGAATTCTGATGGGCAGGCTCATTGATTATTATATTGTTATTGGAAATATTTGTCGTCAATTTTAAATTGTTTTGAAAATTTGTCAAAATATTGTTTAAGCTGTATTTGATTTATTGTATATTTTGTAACTTTGAAAATAGAATGTATTTATAATGTGGGTTTGGTTTTCGTCAATGAATAACATTATGTGTTCGATAAAGCATTTGAAATAGAACATTTTTCACTTTTCTATCGAAACTTACCTCGTTTGGTTATTCAATACACTCAAAGATGAATTCGATACGAAGACGATTGATAAATAGTGTTATTTAATCGATCAAGAGTGGTTATTCACGAATTTAAGAGAAATTGATTTTCCGAGCATTGTTACTACAATTCCTGACTATTTTTATTAATTGAAATCTTTTGCGTTTTCAAATAATGGACTATAGAAACATCTCAAAATTGTATTACGGTCAAGTCCGTGAAATAAACAGAACGGTTTCATGATCCGAGTGGTTTATTGCTGGTGCAATGTCCTGTGATGAAGAGGGAAAAAAAGTGTTCGATTCCGCGAAGACATTACCAGAGTGTGATGGCGTTCGAGGTACGAACTGCAGACCGCCGTCTTGCCTACTAGAGACGTCATCTCCCGATCCACCCATATGACTATGGCTAGTCAACCATACTTAAATCAACACATGCTTTCCAAGAATGAATAAGTACGGTCTCACATCAATAAATAATAAAAAGCACATTTTTGAAACGTCTTTTATTTAAAACGAGTATTACACAGAAATCACATTTACCGCAAAGTATTCATCATATTTTTTAAGAATCACACAGGTCGATAAAACACCGTTATTTTTCTTTTAAATTTTTTTAATTAATCACCCATTATCGATTCATTTTCTAATCGATCAATTTTAATTTCTGTTACTGATAAAATTTTTTATTGATGATTTTTTTTAAAAACGACAAGGATTACATTGTTTGAGGATCTACGGGGCGACGAGTTTTTTAAGTTATGGTCACTACAATCCTAATATAAGTTGAAGATCAAGATTGAAACTAGTAACGATGAGATAAAATTAGTCATTCCCGACACCGCAGTGGTGGCACTGCGGTCACGTAACTGCTCATGTTTAACTATTACCACCATCAATGTATTTGTAATAATTTAATTTATTTATTAAATATATAAATTAAGTATTTTTTATAAAAATTAATTTTAAAGCGTTTTTATTTTGATTGTGATAATTTATTAATTTTACATCAATATAAAAAACAACGCAATACATTAAACTGTTATATGAAACGAACACAAAGCTTGATGTCTTATGTTATCAATTCAGGAATTATCTGCCATAGTTCCAGTATATATAAACTTAATACTTGTTATTTTATGGTCAAAGCTTTCACCAATACCTATTTCTTGAAGAAAATTTGTGGCATTCATAAATGTATACCAAGACCACAATTTTTGTAATGAAATAAAAATTGCGATCTATTAAATTATAATTGAATTAAATTTCATGGGAAATGTAATCATTAAAATTCAGAAATTTATAAATAATATTTCAACAGAAAACCCAAAAGTGACAAGTTGTCAGGGAACGCATCGTGTCATGATCCCGCAGTCAATAAAATGGGAAGCACATGCGACCGACATATTCAAGCAACCACAAAATCAATAAGTGCAAAACATAAAATTCAATGTATTTCTATTTGTTGTATTTCCCAGAGATTTGCTTTAATATCTTAATGTTTTTATTGAATTATGTTATGATAAAAAAACTGGTTCATCTTATCTAACGGGAACGTTCTTTTAATAGAAACTGAATTCTAAAATTATTAAAATGAAATTTATTTTATTTTTCTGAATAAAGAACATTTTACATTAAATATTTTGTAAACGTTATTATGCTAGGAATTAAATTGTATAAAATTAAGGAAAGAATAACCAAGGCACTCTATATGAGCGTTAGCGTAATAGGCGTTGGTGAACATGCTCGATAGACAAATGGCTTTAAAATTAAAAAGTAAATTTCAAGTATAGATGACACGTATTTAAAATAATACAGCAAAACTGTTTACATGTTTGAATTCACATGGCAATAGTAATATGATTAATGTTAATGAATTGAATGAGTTCAACATAGTTCAGAGACTATCTGTTGATTATTAATCAGAACATCATATTGATACAATTAAACCTCTCATCAATGACCCCCTTGAGAGACTATAACTAAAGAAAACTATATTAAAACCAATTTAGAGATTTTTTCTTTGGACTAATAAGAACCACGTTTTATGAATGTGTTAATTGCAAATTGATTGTGTTTAATTTTGTATTTTTACATTATCAATTGTGCATCTCTGAGAATTTTCGGTTGTTTAAATCAAATATTTTTGCATTAAGACTTTTATTTAGATTCAAAACAAGACGAAGCATAGATTTATGACTGTAAAAAGTTGTTGCAGTTCAAATTAGAATATAGAATAAACAATATACATTTATTTTATAGTAATTCGAATAATATTAGATCCGTTTCAATTACATGAGTTAAGCAGAGGAACTGTTTATGAACGGATTTAATGCCATTCGAATGACTAACATAAACGCTACGTTTTATGTCATTTTGCCTTGCTTTAAATGTTAATGTTAAAAAAATGTTACACCGTACTAACTGCTGTTTAAAGAAAAACATATAAGCTATTCGGTGACTTGAACAAATACAAATTGTTTTCAAATTGAAATAAATTTTTATTATTTAGAGATTTCAAGTTTTTATTGTTCAACTAGGTTGAAATTATACAGAAATTTGTATTTTATAAAAATTCTAAATTATACAAATTGTGCAATTGTTTCATATTTTACACTCATTTTAAAAATGATTAAGAAAATCCGTTGTCCGGTGACTTTTGTGCTAGGATATATATATATATATATATATATTTAATACACTTTGAAAATAATTCCATATCGGGGTGAGTAACTCATGGCTAACCTGATCACATGTCAATGATGTTAACAATGAAACCTAAAATAATTGAGATTCAGAAATCTATTCCATAATTAAAATAGAATTTCGTGATACAGAATGAATTATTTCTCGTGATCCATATAGATATTAGGATTATTAATAGAAAAAAAATGTAAACGATTATTCAATTTCCCAAAATTTGTTTATGAGACATTAAATTAACTTAAAAAGTCGTTAGTTTATTAATCAAATTATAGCTTCTAAATTCATTCAATATCTTCAATGAACATCACCAACCTCACCATACTTTATTATCTGAACAAATCAATGATACGATGTGCATTGAAAGTCTATGTGATTTCTTGATGCAGTCGATACAAAAACTGATTTCCCCAATCGTCACAAAGTCATAAAATTCAGAAATGTAAATATGTATGGAAATACAGGAGTGATATTTGCGTGAATATCTCAAATTATTATTATTCTTATATATTATGTGGTCCTAATCATTCGATAATTAATTTCAGTCGCGATTAGATATATTTACCACCCACATCGAACAGTTTCTAACATCACAAGTTCAGACATATAATTAAAGCAAACCAAATATTTTTACTCTTTCTCTCGCATCTATCATTCAATTTTATATACAAAAAATCATTTACCACAAATCACAGTTGTGATAATTACTTTTACCACTACATATTATATATATATATATATATATTCTATTTTCAACCATAAAATAATCAGCAATTAAATATAAACTGATCTGTTCAAATAAACTTTACAAAAATTTTGGTTATAAAGACCTGGATTGATCAGATGGAATTTTAGTTCCTAGAATCAGTATTATAAACATCATGTAGTAATGACATAATGTACTAATGGTGCGGGATGAATGTCATTCATTCGTACACTAATGTAGTATCGTTCTTCAACAGTATACCTGTGGAACTCTATGTAGATGAAACGGATCTAATGTTATTCGAATGACTAAAATCAATGCTACGTTTTAGGTCATTTCGCCTTGCTTCAAACTTTTTTTACGAATCGTAATATGTGATATAAATATATTTCATTATCCGTTTCAAAATTTCTTTAGCGACTTCTAAAGAGAAATACAATCAAATAATCTAATAATTCAGTTTTTAGCATCTTATCGTTAAAGTACAACGCCTTATTGAAATTGAGTTACAAAATTATCATTTGGACAAAACGAAAAAGTTTTAAATAAAATAAACATTGTTTCATTAGAATGATTTATAATTTATCTTGAAAATATAAAATACTGAACATAGCACTTACAAATTCACATTTTATCATTGTTGTAAGATAATCTTTGGATTTGAAACATAATTTTTTATACAAAAAATGATACAATATCTCATTTCATAATAAAGTTGCATTAAAGACATTGCTTAATTGACATTACTTTTAACCAAAATAAGGTACTCACTTCCGAAAATTGTTTCCAATAATTTTCGTTTCATTGTACGTACAGTACGATCGGAACATTTTTAAATAGATCAAAGGATAGTAAAGAAATCTTAACTAATCTATGTAAATATATTTATTTAAATGCATCCATAAAATCAACTTCAGTTTAATTATTTTTTCTTTATCTTCTTCCTAAGATTGATTGGTAGTTGATTTTTAAATAAGACGGCATTTATTCAAAACATTTTTTGTGCAAAAATTTTTTTGCATTGTTGGGTTCTTGGCCAAGAATTGAATTCATCAAAGCGCAAAACTTTATTTCTATCACAATTAACAATTATTCAAACAATTTTTTTGAGGAACTTTTCTTTTGTTTTCTTTTCGACCAGATTAATTATACATAAAAATACTGAATTGTAAATACTGATAAATTATTTATTAAAAGCGTTATTTTACAAATTGAATTTATTATTTTTTTTTAAATTACATTAATTTGACAAATTTACATTTCACTATTTTATAAAATTTAGTTTAAAATAAATTTTAAAATCTACATAATTTAACCACAAATAATTATTTTACAATGTTTTATCTAAAATTATTTAAACTTTACTTATTTTATTCCATTGTAAAAACATATTTAAACTAAATTAACACTAAGATTTATACTACTTTAAAATTATTTTAATGTTTTTATTTTATTTGTAAAATGTTTTAATTAAATTAACAAAATTAAAATAATATTACACTAAAATTATTTTAACGTTTTATTTCATTTCAATATTTAATTTAAAACCCATTTTTAACATCTATATAATCTAAATACAAAAAAATTAATTTACAATATTTAAATTTATTATTATAATACTACAATTTATTTATTAATTATATTTTAATATTTTTTATATAGCTGTTTTATTTTTTAAAAATCAACTGTTTTAAAAATTAATTATTTATCAATTTTTTAAAGGTACAGAATTTCCAAATAACTTTAATATTTAAATATTATCCGTTTTAATAATTACATTGTTAGCAATAGAAATTTCATTAATTTATTTTTGAGAATTACTTTTTAAAATTAATTAGAGCTATTTTTAATTGTCATTCTTTTCAAGAACTTTTGATTTTAGATATTTGCTTATTTTAAATATTGAAAATTTTGAAGAGTACTTATTAGTAATAAATTCAATTGGTAAAATATCACTTTTAATAAATAACTCATCAGCATTTACAATTCAGTATTTTTATGTATAATTAATCTGATCGAAAAAAATTTAAGATCCTCACAGTCATTAACAGTCATCACATATTAAACAAAAGTCAATTTTAAAATTCTTTAATATGATTGAATATATCCCTTTGGACATATAAGCATGGTTTTAAATTCCTTTAGTTATAATGCATCGATGACTTTGCTCTTATGAACCAATTTTCTTCAACAAATATTTCAATGCACTCGCATAATTCATATTATTTCAGTATCTACATTTTCTAATGTGATCAAAATAAAGCGACAGTGCTACCCCGTTAAAACGCTATATTTGGAATTTATATCAGTGGATCACATTGTGTAATAATTGTGTTTCAGAAAATGCTTGAGAAGTAAAGAAAGTTATGAAAATTTGTTGTTTAGTATTTCCAATTATTTCCGTGTATTTTTTAATACAAATTTTTGGTTTTTTATGTAATTTAAACATTTTAAAGCTTTTCTTATCTTATTAGTACTTGTTAATTTACAAAAGTTTTCAAAGTACTTTTAAAGTCGTGTAAAATGGTTTTGATCCGGAATACACATCTTAATATAATTGGTACCAAGTGAAAATTTGATTCCATATCGAGATTTTTGATAGGCTACTGTAATGTATCGATCAGAGTTTAATTAAGTAAAGTAGAACACAAGCACATATTATATGATATCTCAAAAAATATGACTTTATTACTTTAATTGCTTTTATTTTACTTATGAAACTTGGCTCTGATTTATTAAATAAAAGTGTAACCAGAAAATTTGTAAAAAAAGTAAAATTTATGTTATACAATTATGGTTTGTTTAATTTACCACGAAATGATAAATGAGTTTCTTTTCTAAGCCAGTGGTTTCCAACCTGTGAGACTGTTGCAAATGGGGGCATGAAGCTGTTTCCAAAATATCATTTTCGAATACAAACCAAAAAAATCGAATAGGTGTCACAAAAAATGAATCAAAAATTTGTTTTTTAAAGGGGGGTGCACTAATTTTTTTTAAAGGGGGGCGCCGGTACAAAAAGGTTGGAAACCACTTATGATGCTAAAGTCTGACAAACTAAACAATAATTCAAAACTGCAAAACTTTAATTGGTTTAACATACAGGGTCTAGAGCCATTGTAACCCGATTTCAAAAACTTTTAGGGCTTCAGATATCAATGGTAATTTTTCTCATCGAGCTAAATAATATTCTGAATGGATTGGATAATTTGTTCTTCGGTTACCATATCTGATAGCGGTTCAGAACCATGAACAATTATCGAAGTTTGAATTGTGTCATTAGTTAACCCCTTTAAATCTGTTTTGAAGAAATTTCAGTTCTTCATCGAAATTACAAAGTAAAAAATTGAAAGTAGTTTTCATTACATTTTGATGAAAAAGCATTCTACTCCACACCCCCAATATAATTGGTTTTAGAAAATCTGATACAGATGTTTCACTTGATAATTATGAATAATGTAGAAAGCGACGGTTTTTGGAGTTGAAGCAGTAAATTATTATTGAGTCTGACGGTTATATTTTAATTGTTGTGTTTTTAGGTAAAAGCATGGTTTTGATTTTGCCGTTATTAGGCGCAAGCATATCTGGACCGGGTTGAGCAAGACGAAAATCCAAAGAAAAGACGATATCCATGATAAACAAGGTAAATTGTTCCAAACTTTTACGTATTAAATGTTTTGAACCTCAGGAACAATTTTTTGTGAAACCAATTTTCAAAAATTGTTGGTGTAATCAAAGAGTTTTACTGATGTCATAATCAAGCGACAAGTTGTCCGTATTGATATATGTAATGTAAACATCGTAGTGAATTAAGTATTTCAAGACACAGTTGGCGTAGTTTGTTACTCCCTGGTTTGTTAACACAAAATAAACCCATCACTCTATTTTTTGTCTTCTTGAATCTTTTGATACTATCACTAAATTCCTTGACTATTATAATATGTCCGGTTATAATTTAACATGTAATACTATTTCACCGTAGCGGTATATTGGTTTAAGCACATCGAGAAAGTTACTTTATGAATCTGTTTCTTCTGATCACGCCTCATTACGGATTGTTGTATTTGAAACTTACCATACCGTTGTTGAAATTGTGATAACTGACAATGACTAGCAATAAATGCAGAGGCATCTCAATTTAACTATTTATCTATTTTGATTGTCCAGATTATGGGATACCTTGATCTCTCTCTTGAACCAATCATGCAAACAAAACAATATCCAAATTTTCATCTTTGATATTACGGGATTTTTACGCTTAAACACAGCAGATTCATGAATGCTGTGCAACAACTAGAGCATCTTCTAATCATTTTCATTCTTCTCAACGCAGATTCAGTAATACTAATTTTGAGTACAACAGCGATCTGATTTTACCTCTCTTCAGCCTCACAGAAATCATAAGTTTTCAACAATAGTGTAAACCTTAGGTTTTTTGAACTTGACATATTTTGCAATATGAATAAAGAAATACGACTTAATGCAAAATAAACTGATATCAAAAATCTTATCATTTATCATACTTTTAAACAAAAAAATAATGATGTTATATAAAAAATTAATGCTTAACTGATGACAAACGCCGGCTATCAAAATTGGTTATAGATAAAAAAATTATAAACAAAGATTAGTCAAATGTTGTTTCTCTGTATTAGAAAGATGTCGGATAAGCAGAATCAGTGCTTGATTGTCTTTTTCCATTGTGGTATGTCAATAATGTCGAATATGTACGAACTTACGGTGTGTATCTCAAGAATCAAAGAATAGAACAACAGGTTCATTGTGAATTGAAATCGATTGTTTTGACAGATTGTCAGGTCGATTAATTGTAGATGTGAAGGTACTCTTAATGACAATTTAAATATATTCCAAACGGACTTGGTTACATATTTCAAGAAATATTTTCTGTTTCCGACGTAAGGTGTGATTATCACTTCACTTCGATTCAACAGTACTCTGAATCGCACTTGATCCGGTATCTTTGAAATAATTTTCTTCGCGCAACGTATGTTTTATTTATCGCTAGCAACTGTGTGCACTATAGACTTAGAATGCTTGCCCTGAATCCATTGGTAATACTGTGAAATGAGGTCACCTATGTAGTTCAAATGTTATGGAGCATAAACTATCAGTAATGCAATGTACCGAATGATTGTTATGACGAGATCAAAATACATAGAAAGAATGTCTCGTTCGGTTAATCCGATAACCTCTACAGATAGAATAAACCTTAACAAAGACTTTTGGACTATATCATGTTATTATTAATCTTTAATCATGATTAAGTAAATTAAGTATTTAGACATACAGCATTTGCTGAAAACCGAAATTGTGAGAAGTCAACATTAATGAGTATTGTGAATCAAGTACAACTGGTTCGTCCCATATAATCAAAGAAAAACTTCTTCGACAAATTGATATTAATAAATATTGATTAACAAATAATGAAGTAATTTTTACCTCTTACAGGTGCAGGAGCAGCTTTTTCTGTCATAACTTTGAATGGTTCAGAAAGGTCGCCATCTCCCATTTCATTACTGGCCATAATCCGGAAATAGTACACTGTTGATTCTAATAATTTTCCCAATTTATGAAATTGCATTGTTCCTGTATACACGGTTGACCACCTGGATCGATTTCCCAATTAAAATAGTCGAATAATTAATATAAATAATGAACCCTGTATCTGGCTGCCTGCTCATTTGCAATACATACTGTGTAATGTTTAATTCAGTTGAGTTGCTCGAGATAGATTTGTCTGACGTTTGTGATATTCCCATTAACTTATGAATATAATATTGACGCGCTGAAATATCATTGTGCCAACGGAGTTTGATAGAATTTGATTGAACATTTATACATTCAAGGCGAGGGGGCGAAGGTGGAGGACTCAATGTGGAACACTTGATTGTGGGACAAAAGGGGCCACTACCGACACTATTTATAGCTTGAACTCTAAATCTATCAGAGAATATAATTTATACGAATAAAAACGAAAAATAGAAAACGTATTTAGTTACAAAAAAATTATTAAAATAGTTGTAGTACAATTCCTTTTTAACGATTTTTTATTATTGACAAATTTAAAATATCCTGTTTTTCAGGTATAAGTTGCGGTATGTTAGAGAAATACACCAAAGACCGTTTTACTAGCATAAAAATATTATAAATAAAAACCTAAAGAATTTAAAAATGTCTAGTAAAATTAATTTAAATTAGCCTTATTTGCTCGCATACCATAATTCCTTTAATAGAAATTCTTATAATTAATTTTTTGTTTCATAGTCTTTTTTCTCTTCATTTAAAGAACCACAACTTTCATTAACTTCTGCAAGTAATAAAGAATCATTTGCAAATACACTCTCATTCTAGATTTTTAAAATACATTTATCCACTGAAAAAACTTCACATTTTGACCAGCGTTTTGAATCTTACTTTTCGAAAGATTTTCTTAACAATGTCACAAATTGTATGTTGTTCTCATCATTATGCTATGGATGTAGCATTTAAATCATCGATATTAAATAAACGAATTATAGATATTTTTTACTGCCAACATAACGATAAAAAAAGATGAAACCAATGTTTTATAAAAATATGAGGCTTGTAAAAATTGGATCCTTAAAAATAAATGTCTAAATTTTCTAGTGTTTCATAACGGAATAAAGGTATCATGAAATCTGATTTCCAAAACAGTGGAGGAAAAAATCATGTAAATTCCTAGAGATGTTCCGATTGGAAATGAGAACTTTGACATAAAAAAATATATCATTCATTTCAAATATCAATTTATAAATTTTGAGAACGAAAGAGTTTCTTTAACCCCACAAATATAAGCAAAACGTTCGATAAACAATACATATTGAATATCAAGATGTGTATAAAAAGTATGTAATAGTTTTACTGGAAAACTTTAGAACCTGAAATATTCGTCAAAATGAAACTAAAAAACGAATGTTAAAATAAATTTATTTAATGTGGAAATATATACAAACAACATATACTAAAAGGCGAAACATGAAAGTCCATCAGGAATCGTTTATTTAATTTATCCGTTACAAAAAATGTTCAGAATGACATAAATTATTATATTTTTGACCACATTCGACACGATACCTTTAAATATTAAACACTTAATAAATATACTTGTCATAACCTTAGATGCTCGTATTATGCTATAATATATATATATATATATATATATATATATATATATATATATATATATATATATATATA